>CVMT01000001.1:774213-807028 GCA_000985935.1 Talaromyces islandicus | reverse complement strand
TTTTTTTTTTTTTTTTTTTTTTTTTTTTTTTTTTTTTTCACCAACAATTACTTCATACCTACGGCTTTGACTGTGTTGAAATGAGCTAAACCAGTCTCCCCGTTTGTAGGATCTCTACCTTGAAAACGATACTTGAATTCTATAGAGGTAAGATTGTTACACAGACAACGCTGCATCTTGCTCTTCTCAAAATCAATCTCGTTAAACAACGGAGGAGTAGAGGCAGGAACACGAATATGTGAACAGCCACAATAAACCCCTGTTGTATAAGGCTGAACAGGACCAGTAGTTAATTGGCAGTCGTAGGGTCAAATGCTGCCCAATGCCTCAATATTTTGGAATATTCTGCTGTTATAAGATAGTTTCCATCTCCGCATGACATTCGATGAGAATTGACCCGCAGGCAAATGTCCAAATTCTTCCGCACGGAAATCTTTTCCGCCCGGTGTTCCCTTCTGTCCAGTGAAGCGTGAAGCGTAAATAAGACATTTCAAGCTCATAAATAATTTATACAACAAACCTCGTTCCCAGCGGCCAGCTGTATCCCAGGACAAGCTGATTGGACCGCAGAGATAATAATATAACCCGCCAATACATATGTAATATGCCCCTCCTTCCGATGTGACTCACTCTAGGAACACTTCCGCTTCCTAAATCGACGGGATCGTGGTCGGAGTGAGAATAATCCTCTATCGCCAGATGTGAGTGTACTATATGCATTAAACTTATGGTTCCCCGCTTAATTTCAACTAATAGAGCTATATCTAGTATTTGGCTTAGGAAATTCAGTGAATACAGATAATTTGAGCGATTTTAATATTAGATAAAAGTCTCTATTGTTAGGCATTTATTTAAATAGAAGTAGTGTTTAATATTCATGGGATTACTTAGACATCAAACATTATCCTATTTGATCTCGTTTCTATAGGATAGGATGCAAAGTGGTGTGAGGCAAAAGTTCGGATTACTCATATAAGCGGATTGCTAAAATATCAATTGATGTAGGGAATTGTAGCTACAGGATTGCATGAAGAAAACAACCTGTTTGTTCCGAAAATTGATTTGGTTTTTGAAATGATTAAATGCGATAAATCACGTAGCGACTAGATGACAAACTGGGACACACTGGAACTTAAAAAAAAAAGAAAATCTGAGCTGAAAAGGTCATATACATAGTTAGTTTTAGTTTTCTCCACTAGGATTCTGAAATGGCTCGTAATGAGGGCGAGGATTAACAAACACTCGAAGAGGAGAGATGAAAACACCAACGATTGAATCAAAGAAAAATTCATTAGTCATTCGCATAAGTCTATTCATTGTTAATTAGATAACTGCTGTTTTCAATTCCCACGTAAAATGATTTGCTGCCGTCGCCCAGGTAAGGAACCGGTCTCTCTCTTGTAAACGAGTGTGAATAATGAGCCTTTGTAGAAAATTCACATAGACCTCTGACGAGCTTCTAAAATTCTATCCAGCCGTATCAAAATAGGTTCAAGGCCCGGAAAAATCCTTCTTGTCAGCCTCAATTCCGCTACGGAGACATGTCGACTATATGAAGGATGAGATAACTAGGGGATGACCCGACCTTTGAATTGGCGATCCAAACCACCGATGGATTTCCTCATTAAGTGCTCATGTGGGGTCCAGCTGAAGTAGTTGAATCGGGCCAAAACGCCGCGTGTGGCTGAAACTCTTGAAACGACATTAGCAGGGTCGGACCTTGTGCCGACCTGTCTCATCCCGGAACTTCAACTATTGATATTTGTCGCTGTCGTGTCAATAAAATCGTAGACAAGGAGTTTAATGAATAAGGATGGGGAAAGTCTATGGTTTGTGAACAGCGGCGGTACGTTCGTGACCAGACCAGACAACCATCGGATGCAACGTGGGGCTTTTTTAAACCCTGGAACGGTGGAACATGGACGAGAAGCTGTGATTCGTCCGACCATGAGTTTATTTTAAAATTCGGCCGATTCATTGGCTGATGGACGCAAATTTACTTCAGCAACGTCCCACTAGTCAGTCACGGTACAAGAGTCTATTTCTCTGGCTGCTATACGGACTCAGTGTCCCGGGTTTTCCGATAATAAGCCGACCTATAAGCCATGCTAGCATGGATAGTTGGTTAACAATTCTTAGCCATGTCGCATTCAACGGGGACTATTCCATCGAAGGCTGTATAGATCAATTGTGGGACCTGTCTCGCATCTGTTTTGCAGACATTTTGGGGAATAGTATAACATGTATTTAGCTCTTGGACTCGGCAGTAGTCCTGCGTTATATCAACTGATGCGACTTCCATAGTCCCGAAAGCGCTATTCTACAAAGTAGTATAAACTATATGAGGCTGTGGAGAGGCTCAGACCCTTCCGGAACGTATCAGGGAGAAGTGTAAACGAGCCTCGTCGATTACGTATTCAAACGATCGGCACTTGTGGTCTTAAATCTAAAGCTGACCGCGCTAAGGACCACCACTCGTGTCGCCATTTCTCAGAGTCCACTGCAAGTGCTTATCTTTTACCGTATAAAGGTTAGTCCTCCGGACTAACATTTTGTGCGGCTGTTTCATTGGGTTGTAGCCAGCCGGGACCATTTCATGTAAACCTAGTTAATCCATATCGCCCCTGGGTCAATAATATGCTATGACAGTGGATAGCCAACTAGTGTTCATATTTTTGTTTGAACTGTGCAATTGCCGTTCATTAATGCCTTCATCTTCAATAGCTAATTCTGTTCAAACTTCCGATCCTTTTGATAGAGAATTTTCGTCTTTATTTTCCAACGAAGACTTAAAAGATTTGAAAGCTACGTACGCAGCCCTAAATATAACCTTTGCTTAGACGGTATCACTCGGCGCCACCCCCAACCTCTAAGCCCACTCACTAACTTGCGCCTAATGACTAGTGGACACTAAACTGAAGCCAAGTCTCTTTTCCATCATGTCACTTGCTTAGCAAGCTGAATGGGCTCCCATAAACTCCGATGGAATGCTCCTCTGTGATTAGTGCATGCTCAGCCAGTGTAACATCACCAAACAATGAGGGCTTGGCTCACTATAGTACTACCCAGCTGGCCGAGGATTTGCCATGCGTCTGAAGCCAACAACCTAAAATGGTCGACTGCTTAGGACCGCTAAGAAAGCAGATCTGATGAGATGAGTATTTAATAAAGGCAGGGGGCCACTGCCAATCCTTTTCTTAACATCAATCTCAATACACAAAAGTTTCCAATACAGTCTCTCCTTTTCTTTTTCGTTGCTTTCTTTATAGGACACTATGCGTCGTGGAATTTTGGCGGCTTTTGTTGTGGCAGGAGCATCTGCTGCTCCTGTCCAAGTGCTGGACACTGACTTCCCTGATCCTAGCGTGGTATATACAGGCAGCGAGTACTATGCTTTTGGCACTACTGGCAACGGAGTCAACGCGCAGGTCGCTTCCTCGCCGGACTTCAATACCTGGACTCTCCTGGATGGCACGGATGCGCTGCCAGGCCCTTTCCCCTCGTGGGTAGCTAGTTCGCCGGGAATTTGGGCGCCGGATGTTCTCCAATTGGTAAGTTGTACTCACCACCACCAAGATATTCGCTTTTATTAACGTCGCATTGTTTTTTCAAGGCCGATGGCTCTTACACAATGTACTTCTCCGCCGCCTCTGCCACCGACAGCGGCAAGCACTGCGTCGGTGCTGCTACCGGTTCTTCGCCCCAAGGCCCCTACACGCCTGTAGATGGTGACGCCCTTGCTTGCCCACTCGACCAAGGCGGTGCCATTGACCCCGATGGCTTCATCGACAGCGACGGCACAATCTACGTCGTGTACAAGATTGATGGAAACAGTCTGGACGGTGACGGCACCACCCACTCCACCCCTATCATGCTTCAGCAGATGGAATCCGACGGTGTCACGCCCACGGGTGATGCTATCCAACTGCTTGACCGATCCGACTTGGACGGCCCTCTTATCGAGGCTCCTAGCCTGGCGCTGGTCGACGGAATCTACTACCTGTCTTTCTCTTCCAACTACTACAACACCGAGAACTACGACACATCTTACGCGTATGCCACCTCTATCACCGGGCCATACACCAAGCAGTCCGCACCCAATGCTCCTATTCTAACGACTGGTGTTTCGACAACCAATGCCGGTGATTTGAGCGCGCCCGGTGGCTCTGATTTCTCCGCCGACGCTACCAAGATTGTTTTCCACGCCAATAAGAATGGTCAGGATATTAACGACGGACGAGCCATGTTCGTGGATACAATTAGCCTTAGTGACAACGTCATCACTCTTGGATAGTTACTTGGCTATCTCTGTATATACTCGTCAATCTTTTTACGTTTATAGCGATTCACTTTAATGTACATACCCACAGATAGGAATACATGTATATAGATTCATTGAAACATAGAGTTTTAACACCTGGTGATGTTAATTTCTCAGCTTACCAGACCGTGCTAGGAGGGGGTCAATAGGCTTCTGTTAGCAGACATTGGTTTAGTATGTGATTGCGTTCCCAATTTATACAGCAACAATGTCACGTTCTTCAACGTTCAACTTGGCCTCTGCCAGCGAAACCGTATGTTTATCCATATCGAACAAAATATAAGCACCCTTGATGAACGCATCCCCGAGAACCTCGAAACCATCCGGGCCGGGACTCAGTCCGAACGAGCACGCCTCCTCTCCACCAAAGGTTACATTGCCATTTCCCGTATATGGCGCCACAAGGTCACTCATTCGCACTTTGATCAGAGGTCCGTCCGGGTCACTTCCGCCGAGTTTGACGTCGACGGTTGTTTTGGTGTCGTTGATGGCAGAGCATGGGATAAAGGTAGTTTGAAGATTAGGGTCGTATTTTCCTCCAGAATTAAGAATGGCATTCATTGAAGAACCAGCGGGCAAGTACATCTTCGGACTGCCACAGTCGATGAAGGCGGTTCCGGCAATGCTGCTATTTCCGAACCACGTTGTCGTTGTCGAGCCATTGCTGGCGACCGTAGAAGTACCGAGGGCGGTAATATTCACATACCATTCCTAAATTGAGTGAAAATTAGTATATTACCGCTTTCATAATTTCGCTCAACAGAGGAATCAAGGTGAGCAGTGATAAGGGGCAAAGAGGGAACGAACTCCGTAGTGACCAGGTTTGACCACATCAAGCGTTTGCAATTCTCCAGAGTATTTGGCCTTGTCATATCCCCCAAACAAGATGTTTTTTTTACCATCATCGTCGTTCAAATACAGGGAAAATGCAGCTGAGTTGATGAGGCCCTGTTGGCTCATCTTCATGACTATAGTATCATATGCCGACATATTTAAATTGGTGATAAATTCGTTTCCGGGGAACGCAAGACCGAAGAGGCCGTATATCGGTTGTTCTCTAGTAGTACGTGTTAGAGTATGATGCCCTTTTGACTCGCACAAGAGGAAAAAAGCAGCAGCAGGAAAAGCTAACCCTTTAGATGTGTGCGAAATACCAAATCTAGCATTCTTTATGGTGTGGCCACCAATGTGAACGTCGTCAAGGACATAGTCCCCCGTCCCACTGTCGCCACTGCCGTAGCTGTAATTAAGCAGGTTTGGCATGTCATTCACCAAGGTGCTGCTAGCGTTCTCGTTGAACGAGCCTCCCAAACATCCGTACTTGTTGTTGCATTCGTTCTACACACCAACCGTAAGTATACCAATTGGATGCACACTTGCACAGACGAATGCTCTTGGATCACTGTACTCACATCCGAAGAAAAGATCCAAAGATCGGATGACCCAGTGTCAAGCTGAACAGTCACTTCTTGCGGGGGCGTGCCGACAGAGATATTGACAAGATATTGAGGACCCTCGTTGTTGGCCCCATTAACTAGGGTTATAGGCAATTCGATTGTTCCAGGCACATCTGGCTTCTTGTGCAAGAAAGAGTCGCTAGCTGAAGACAAGGCGAAAAGTCCCAAAAGAGCGGCAGCAACAGTGGTACGAACCATGTTGTAGTATGAAATGTGGAAATAATATATACAAGAAGAAGACAACTCAATTCTAGGACAAAAGACTCAACCGAATGAACCGTATAGCTGCAGTAATTGGCCACCTTTTAAACAATAAGCTCATTAATTGGTGCCTGTCAATGTGGCTGGACCCCACGTTGCAAATTAGGATCTGACGCTTACGAACCAACGGAGCAAGAATCTAGACGGCCTCTCAAACGGCGATTGAATGTTTCTATGTCAAGTTCTAACGAATCAATGATGTCCAAACCTCACCAACATTTATGCTATTGGTCGATCACAACTGATTATCATTCCCGGCCGCTGCCGGACGCTGCCGGACCGATCCTATAGGCTCCTGCAATTTAAGGACGTGATAGTTTATTTTTGCATCGGAAGCAATCCTTCGGCGGGTTTGGTTGCCGATTCCAGCCTAGTCTTTCCCTGTTTCGGAGAAAATGGCTGTTAATTTCACCGTAAAAATAGAGCGAACCATAGGTAAAATCGGCGCTGCCTAATTTTAGCTTCTGGCGTCGGGGTGTTCGTCAAGATGAACTTGAAGGAGTGCGCCACGATGTGGAGTACTATTAGCATATTCTTCATGGCGTGCCATTCTGGCATTCTGTTCGCCAAGCTCTTTGAAGTCAATAATTCCAGACACACCACAATTTGACGAAATCAAGGGCTCGTGTACACCATGTGACCATTTTTTCCTACTTAGGCGACTCCCTCAAAGGGGCTGAGCTTTGACAAATCTAGTATGTACATGCATATGAATTTTAAATGGTGATTCTATCTCAAAACGATGGCTGGCGGGGGATTCTGGCTAAACTTGTGGAGGTTTACCATATTACGTTATGTCGCCTTAGAGATTCACATGCTTAACACGGATGATAACAAAAATTCAATGCGTCACCTCGATCATTGAGATATTTATATACGTGTGTTTTACTGCCTATGTTTAATATCAAGCTTCACAAATTGACTATTTCATTTTCCATAGTCTAAAATCAGTAACTTCTGATGTGAGTCGAGATACAAGGCTGACCGGTGGGGTCAGATTCAGATTCGGAATTACTCATACTTCGCCCAATAGCGACTAAACCAAAACGTATTAATAATAATAGTTTTCCATTATCCCCTCTATCAAAGGATCTGGCTTATTCTATAGTAATAGTCTATACATTTAGGAGCTAAGATTGAAACTCTTAGACTGTATCTCCAATCAGACCTCATGTTTCAATTCCTTTTTTTTTTTTTTTTTTCTTCTCCCTTTGGAGAATGTCATTCTTGGGCCAACTTATTTTAAAGGATTAATAAGCTTGTCTTATTTATCCCGGCATTATTCCTCTTATTATACGGCACATAAGCTATCTAGACATAAAGTTAACGCGAAGCGTAATGGTCCTTGTAGAAATCCAAGAACATGCCGGTCATCCATCCCAACAAAAAAAGAAAACGGTTATATTTCTGCCTAATAAGAGGCTGTAAGAAAGAACTCTTTTTTTTTTTTTTTTCTTCTTTTCTTTGCTTTTCTGAAACAGGAATGTCGCGTCGGCAGACAAGGCTGAAACAATAGATCATGCAACATGCAATTATCCGTAGTATTATTAAGCCAAAAGGGCTGAATGGTTACATTCGAAATTCGAATACTACGGTATGATAGCATACCTCAATATTGAGACCATATGCACAAATAGTGGCTCTGGTCAGTTTTCAAACCGGTCTGTCTGCATGACGGATAGGCCTCTTATTTTAGGGATTGGCTGTAATGGCTCAACAAGCGCGACCAGGCGCCTTTTTTTTTCTTCTCAGTTTCCTGTATCAGAGCAGTTATTAATTATTCAATAATGATATAAGCTCTTGTTACATAATTTAGTATCTGTCGCGCGGGGCAGCAGCCGCGATGCCTGTGCGGCTGGCATATTGAATAGCATGCAACGCGTTGCTGTTCCTGAGTCTCTTACCAGCAGCAAAGCATGGATGCCTCGGCTCGAGAAAGTATCTGACGTGGCCACGTAACGCAGTAGGACGTATATGAGCCAGGGACACTGGCCTCCTTGGGACAAAGAGCCCGAACTTGTAACACAGCATGTCCCCTACCAATCTCCACTCTCACTTTCGCCAAGCTGAAGTGGGGAAAAAGAAAGAAATGAAATGAAATGAAATTTTAATGTGGATAAAATTTACGAGGCGTCTCATAAAAAGAAAAGAGTGGTATAGATTAAGTAATACTAAATACAAGGACTCACATCACCAGAGAGAGTGCGAGCATATTAAAAAATAATCAGCCGCGATGTAAGACCAAAGAACTAACGCAGACCATCGCTAATATTGTTCATTTATTTCATGTGAAAGCCCCATACTGCTGCATACACAGCTTCAGCTTGCCACGCCAGCATGGCAAGTTAAAACAAAAAGAGCGAACCAGCTTGTGATGATATCAAATCGTGTAACCAACAAGAGCCAAGGAAAGGCTCCCAACAAAACTCCAGGATTACCATAATGTGCTGAAAGGATGCTGGCATGATTTTTCAAATGTCGTGAAACAATTCTAGAGGTGTCTTGTCAGCCAGTGTGGGGCTATAAGAGGATGGCAACATACGCTCCGTCATGCGCCAGGCCAGCTCCCAAGCTAAAATCACACGAGAAGATGAACACGCCTATTGCCGAGATTTCAGAGTCGTCCAGGGGTCGTCTTTTCCCTTTTGCCAAGCGCAAACAGCGCCGTGGTTGTCGGTCTTCGGTTCCGCCGGTGCTCTGTTGGTGCTGGGCTGAGTCTCGGAGCGTTGAATGTCATGAATATCACCAGAGTTTTCTCGTTGATTTGCTGTGTTTGGACCCAAGACAGCGTCTTCGGATGGGCAGCGATTGATTGTGGCCCAGCTACCTATCTCAGGAAGATCCTCAGGCGAGCTCCCATCGGAGCGGGTATGCCTAAAACAAACGATGAGCGTTGCCGGCGCTAAAACGTGAGTGCTAGCAAATAAGGGGAATCGTGACATGGCAATCAGGCTGAGGGTGCTAATTAATCATGGGAGGATGTTGGGATTTGTTGGGGCACCAAGAATGCTATTCCCAACCATGGCTTTCTTGGTTTAACGGTATACGTACTGGTTCCACTCGTAGGTGTCCATAGTGTACAGGTTCGCAATAGAGCAGTGTGCTCCGTAGGGATAATTTTAAAGTAAGGGAGTGCAATCGGGTATGACAGATCTAACATCACCCTCGAAGTATTTTCCGCGGAGAGATGGTGCCAAATCCTGAGTTGAACAACGACAAGGTCATCCAGGATCGAGAGAGGGTGCTAGGCCTTTAAATATGCATTGTAAATATTGTGTTGAGGCTCACGGCGAACAAATTCTCGCCGACCCTGGCCGCTGTTTGCTAACGCAATAGTGGTCATTATACTAGTGTTGCCAGCGAACCGTCATGGTTCCGAATGCCGGGGTCAAGGCTGAGCAATTCGTACCTTGTGGATCCTGAATTTTGTCATCTGGCATGCTTAAGCGCAGCAATGAGTCTCTCTCAGCTGTCATGGTCGAAAAAAATGGTATTTCTCCAGTGGACATTGATGTACTAACCTTATTTACCCGGAAATTAAGCTCTGTGACAATATTCGCCGGCCCTTAAGCACGACTACGACGACACGAGAGCAATCCACGTAACTCGGTCAAAGCCGTTGAGACGCATTGGGCTGTTGTCGTCCTTTTTTTTTTCCCCTTTCCCTGGCAATATATGTGGGGCAGACATGGAGATAATACATGGAGATAACTACCAAAACGATAGATAACCCATAGGCTGTAAAATAATGAGCGACGATGAAATAAGCCGAATGAGAGTGGCCGTCGCCTTGCAGCATGAGCCGGGGGGTGTTTCATCAAGCCACTCCAGCCCCGGGAACGCAAGCAAGGCTGTCCAGGGCACCACATGGCACAAATGACTTGACTAATGCACCTCTTTGGTACGTTCGAATTTCTCCCACGTTAAATTACGGCCGTGCAGAGGGGAATCCGTTTGGGTGTGAAACGGTGATCGGCGATCCTTTATAGTCCGACCTGTAACACCCCAGATAGATGAACACTGGGATCTTCGGTGGCTCCGGAGTCCTTGATGACAGCGGATCAGTATCTGCTGGACTGGCCAACGTAATGCGGTCATCAATTTTGGAGACCGGGTTCTGAAGGAGGAACTCAATGATGTTGTCCTAGTAATGTTATTGTCAGAATTCCCGTGGGACGAAGCACGGCCTTGTAAAGCGCACCGTGAGACATTTTATTTGAGTTGATGATTCCAGTATTAGCCGAGGACATTGCTATAAACATGCCACGCTGGTATGGTATTAATTGAGATATAACCGAGATATTATTCGTACTGCTCAACTATGAGCACTAAATTTCTCGAAGAGGACAACTCAGGAAGCAGAAAACCCGTTCAGTGCGGCAAGCAGCATATAAAAGTGAGTCTTTGGGCCACATTAGATAAGCATTGGGCTAACAACAAGCATATGCAGTCCAAATAAAACTACCGATTATGATCTTGTCGAGCATTGCTGGCCACAGATTCATGGGGTCATACGACTGGCTCATCAGTGACCAATGACCGACCCCAAAACAAGTTCCAACTCATTCCTGTGAATGGCTGTGCCCATTCTCTATATCCAATTGGGCGACACCACGATGCCCAATTTTATACTTTGAGTTTCAGATATTGTAAAGCAACGACGTGGTTTGAATGTTAGTTCATAGAGGCCCGTGTTGTCTGCCGGGTTCCACAGATATCAATAGTATTTGAGTTTATTGGCAGCCGATCTCGGTCTATTTGAGTCAGGCATACAATCTACCCAGAACACATCTAAAATAGTCCGCACATTATATCTCTTCCAGCAGCAAATACACACTATAAATAATGAATGTCTGATATTATGCCCAAGAGAAATGCTCGGAATGCAAATAGACCCCTCCAGACTTGGATCCCTTTAGAACCTTCAGATTTGTCCCCGCAACGGCATTTCGAACATCATTTTGCATGGTAGCCGGTCCGCAAACAAAGACCGCGAGCGATTCACCTGCGTTTGCTACTCTTGCCGCCTCTTCCTGGATGATCAGCGGTAGTTTTGGCCGGCCGTCAAGTTGCTTGGCCAACGTGGCCAACGTGGCCAACTTAGGGGTCTGTGTTGTGCTTTCTTGGGCAGTGATGCCATCTGGCGAGGAGGAGGGAGACTCATCTGACTCTACCGGAAGGTCTTGAGTCTTATCAGCTAAATCGACTTCTTGTGCAGCCTTGCCAGTGAGATGTAAGTGGATACTGATGTTGGACAGCGACTCGCTTGTTGCGTATCGGGATAGCAGCTCATCAACGGTTTGAAGGTACCATGTACGACTGGTGGTGTCTCGAGTTGCCAGCACGACGCGTAGAGTAAACGGCCGGGAGGGCCTGCGTTCCTGATTTTCGGTCTCTCTCTCCACGGCGTCGAGGTCTGTCTTTTGGCCAGGCTCTTCATCGACGGCCTTTGACTGACGCAAGACAAATTGCTCAATAAACGGCAAGGTCCAACCCGCACCTGACCCTCCCGCTATGACAAGAAGGTTGTCACTGTGAGCATACGCCTGAATGTTAATCCCCCCATAGGGACCATCGACAAGCACAGGAAGCAAGGCACCCGGGTGGCTCAGAGCAAACTGGTTCAGACGTGCGGTAAATCCGCGATGGTGTCGAATATAGAAGACGAGCTCGGACTTTTCATGTACTTCTCGGGATGGCAACGAACATATAGTGAATGGGTGGGACGACACGGCTTGAAAGAATCCAAAACTGGTGAAGCGGAGGAAGCAGTGCTGTCCCGGCACCCATGTGAAGTTTGCTGGGATTGAAACTCGCGTGAAGCCATTTTCTTCAACGGTGACTTGGGCTTTTACCCGCGTGCCGTACTCGACACAAGTCCGCAGCCAGGGGAAAGCATAGCAAGGGACGTACACGGCCGCTGTCGCAATGAAGTAGTGCCTGTAGGGAACACGAGCGTCCGGGGTTAGGGTTATATGGATAATTGCAGCCCACTGCTTGGACTTACCATGAACTCAGGGTATAATCGCAGTGCCAGAAGAATATCAAGACAAATATGGCGGCAGCGAATAGATGGGTCGCTTTGAAAAATTCATAACCTAAATTTCTGCCCAATGCATCAGATATGCAGCCATGGCCGGTATATGCGTATATATTCTGCGCAACCAACTTACCTAATCACACTGTGGGAGGCAAAGGTAAGCCAAGCTTGGAATATGATGGCCACGATGCCTGTCCAGTAAAATAAAAGGCCCATCTCGAACTGCATGACCATGTCCCCGAATCGGATGTGATAGACGATGAACGGAAACGTATGCATAAGTGCGAGGAGGAAGAAGGCGTAGGATATCCATCGGTGGAAGACCTGGAGCTTCTCGTGGGAAACGCCCGTGAGGAGCGTGATCCAGTTCGTCTTGGTTGCTGTCGCGCTGGGCAGAAATTACTCAATACGTGTATTTGGACAAATGTGGTCGTGTTGGGCGGGCCTACAAAACAAAGGGCATGCATGCCAAGGCCATCCATCCCGATCTTGTTCCCAACGGTGGAGAACTACCAAAGTCAAGACTCGGCCAGTAGTATGGTTGGGGAATCAGATCCATGCCTGCGCCGCCCGGCACGTCAGTCTCGATGTCTCAGATACATGTAACCAGACCACATGCTGGCTCGACTTACAGAAGAAGAAGACGGTCCCTGCAGCTGCCACGAGTAGAAGCCCCAAGGGGGCCGAGTTCCATTGCAGTGCTTGCACATGGAAGCCACGGTAAGACAAGTATCGTGTCAAGGCGATGGCTCTTTTCCACGGGGAAGAGGCGCGCCATGCCCAATATCCCGCGACAAAGTTACCAATGATGAAGATGCCGAGGACGCTCATGAGAAAGGCGATGGTCGACAGCGCAAAGACGTGGTCAGCGATGAACCTTGGGTGCGATAGTCTTGTCAGTAACGTTGGTGGAGGAGTTCTACTCTGGTTCCTGGACGGTCCATCCGATTTCCTCACCAAAAATGCCATCGCTCCTGGTAGTAGGCGCACTGCTCTTCGGTAAAGCCAAGGCTATCGCAGGTAAAATCTCGACTCCCCGTCAGAGTAATGGGCGGAGTAAGCCAGGCTGCCGACATGGTGAATGTAGTTGATACGTTTCGCAGGAAAACTGTGTGTATCCTCGGCGTTGACGGCCGCAACACCAGACAGGATCCATTTTATGGGCAGCTTCCGTGGCGTAGCGAGGACCGACATTTGAACTTGGAGCTTGTGCCTGTTTGGTAGTAAGCATGCTGCTAGTCCAGTCGTGAGGAAGCTATTAATTGCTCTGTACTCTGTACACATTATCGACTGGAGCTGATGCATGGGATGTGGTCAGTGCACCGTACGGAGCATAGAATTAGACGGAGCTGCTGCGCGGCCACCTGACCTGGCCCCCACAGGCCGGCAGGGAACAGGCTGCTTGTTGGCTACCATCCAGCGGTGGACCCTGCCAACAGCCGGACTACATATGCAGGTGTGAGCAAGTTTGCGTTCAATTTACCTGTAAACCCAGTCTGTGCGTGTGCGTCTGCTCTCAGGCAACATCGAGCCAGAGGCAGGCATGCCGCCACCTACATGTAGGTAACGGCCCCATGTCGCTGTGGGAGGATGTGGACTGGATATTCCTCTACACAACAATCGAACAATCGAACCCACATGGATGCAGCATCGTCGTCCATGTCCATGCCAATGGATACTACAGCCACGTCCAGCATGGCCATGGCAATGCCTTCTTCGACAACCGGTGCCATGACCATGGACATGGTCTTCTTCGCCTCCACCAGCACGCCTCTTTGGTCATCGTCTTTCACCCCCAGTACGACTGGCCAGTACAGCGGTGCATGCATATTTCTTATCGCCTTTGCTGTGGTGTTTCGCTTCTTGTTGGCATTGCGATTCAACTTCTACAGAGTGGTGGCTGCGGTCAAGCAGAGACGAAGTGGAAGTCTGCTCCAGCCGGACATAATCGAAATCAAAGGGACGCCTCGACGTTGGAGAGCTCGCGAAGCGGTCATGTTGGGCACGCTCGATGCGGTGATTGCGGGAGTGAGCTATCTACTGTCAGTCTGAAACCAGTCTCCGTGAGGTGACTCTCAAACGAAGCTGCTACTAACCTTGCAACAGTATGTTGGCGGTCATGACGTTCAATGTTGGTTACTTCCTGTCGACAATTGGTGGCGTCTTCTTGGGCAGCGTGCTCTCTAGTCATTTATCAGACAGCGTGGAGGGGCATTGAACCGCTGTTCCACTGCCTTGAGTAATATGCATTCTTTTCTCGAGAGGGAGATGAAATTATCACAGCAACGTACATACATGCGATCTAGGCTCCGTCACTCCTCTCTTCTGAATGTGAATAAATCAGAAGTTGGGTCAGGCGCCACACATTATCAGTAGGGAAAGACTCAGCTGTTCTTTCGACTTAGTCTTGCTCTGAACTAGAATTACTGTCCCTGCATAGCATAATGGCTGACTTGAACGGCTTGCACGAATGCCGGGGCTAGAGCCGGCCGGAAAATACTAATGTGTACGTGATACAGTATCGGGTGTGCTAGGGGTGCATAAAGGTCGTTTACGATGGAGTGGGATGGCGAGATACCAAAACCCAGTTGTTCCTCGAGGATGGACACGACTATCAAAGAACAACATCAGCAAAGAGACGTCGTCGGCGAAGATCCATGCCGCACGCAGCAAGTGACCACCGACGGGAAGATGGGCGGAATTGTGATGTACATAATATAGAGACTACTTAGCCTAAAAAAACGACCCTCGCGACTTTTTGAATGCGCGCAAACTTGCTCAATCTCTCACTACGAGTGTAATTTTCCCCATAAGGCCCCGGGTGGGGGGATCTACCGCCGCCGACGGAGGAGAAATGAATTGCATGAAACTATCCACTGTGACACGCGGAAGCTTGCGCACGTTCCCATACTATAATCCGAATGGCAAATTGTAGCGAACAGGGATTCTCAGAAAATTGCGCAGCGGAGTACGTGTTCGCGAATGCCGAGACCCCGGAACCAATGATGCCCATTTCGGCAGTCTGCGACAAAAGCAATATAGGATGATAGTTTCAAGTTGTGATAGGCTGCAGATGCAAAGTCGTTTCGGTGCCTGTTTGGCTTTCATTCAACGTGCCCCTTCGAACGCACACTAAATAGACAACTGGCTCAGACACGTCGGGTTTCTTTCACGACACAGATACCACGCCGCCGAGATGCAACGAAAAGTGTCCATCATCGGCGCTGGCCCGTCTGGTTTCGCCCTTGCGGCTGATCTCCAAAACCGCGGGATGGAAGTGCTGGTCTATTCTCACCCGGACCACCTTCGATATGCCAGCGAGGTCATCGACAAGGGCCAACTGACAGTTCGTGGAAGGATCAGAAGTTCCGCGCCTGTATGTATTACCTTTGACATGGCCGAGGTCATTGGATTCTCGACAACCATCATCCTCACCGTTCCATCTACCGGACATGAGACGGTGCTGCAGCAACTGAGAGGATTTACTCTGCAACAACACACCATCATCGCCATACCTGGCAACTTGTTCTCGCTCATCGCTGATATCGAGATTGGATGCGTCCTGGAGACCAACCTGTCCCCATATTCCTGCCGAATGGAGAAAGACGTAGTAGTGGTCATGGGTAAGAAGAGCCTCATCTTCATTGCAGCACTCCACGGCCTTCCAAGTCGGGCAGTATGCGATACGATACAAGAATTAGTGCCAGTGAAACTCTGTTGGTGCAGCAGTGTCATTGAAGTTTGCCTGTTGAATGTCAACGGCGTGTTCCATCCACTTATGATGTTGATGAATGCGGGCCGCATCGAAAGCACCAATGGCGACTTCCTTCTCTATCGGGATGGCCTGACCAGCTCCGTCGCCAACGCCATGGTTGAGGTCGATCGAGTGCGGATGGAGATAGGCAAAGCATTCGGCCACAGTCTGAAGAGTGCGTTGACAATTTCCAATGACTGCTACGGTCACAGCTTTACGGATCTAGTCGATCTAGCAAGGAATTCGGGCCCCCACAACAGATTGAAGGCTCCGTCAGATCTTAAAAACCGAAATATCTCAGAGGATGTTCCCGACCTGCTTGTTTGCTGGCACAGTCTAGCCGAGAAGCTTGGAATAGATGCATCCCCCATCACAGCCATCATCGTTCTCGCCCGGATGGCTACTGGTGTAGATTATTTCCAGTCTGGGAGAAGTCTTCAAAGGCTTAATTTGGAAGACGTGTCCCGGAGTGAGCTGATTGAGAGATTTACGGTTCAACCAGACAACATGTTTGTTAGTCAGTTGTAGTCTACGAATTGAGGCAAATTCTGGTAGTTAGCGACGGCTTACTATAATGGAGATGATCCAGAAGATCCATCTCCAGCCAAGAACCTCTGCCACATAACCACCGATTATGGACCATACATATAGACTCTCTCCGCCCTGGCCACCCTTGTGTATTGTCCCGGTTTGAGTGGATGCACCAGGTTGTGCCCCATACAGATATACACGGCGTTCCGGCATTAACTTACTACGTAACTAGAAGACAGACCAGTCCCAGACCAGTTGTCAAATGCAGATGCACCAGTGCAGGCACATAGAGCTCAATTTTGTTCTATACTTCCGGAGGCAGTACAGCGCAACGGGCTTATGCCTTCACAGCCACAGTCACCAAGAGATCTATATCCATATGAATACCATCCTCCACAGCAAGTTTGTTCCATTCCATCTTCATTTCCTCCCTTGCCTTTGGCCGCAGTTCCAGAGGGATGCTGCCGTACGTCTGTCCGGATGAACTTGCATCCAACCAGTCAATCATCGCATCGGCATCCTTGGCCGACTTTGTGATTCTGTTGACCACGATACTTCTCTCTTGGAACCCATTTTCGTCCAGGAGACTTTCGATCTCGCGCTGCTGGAGAAACTTGGGTGCGCCCTTCTCTGGATAGTTCCGGTATGGCTCTCTGGAAAGCACATCATCTTTGATCCTCTCCTGTGCGCTGAGGGTATCGCCCGAACCTCCTGAAATGCCAAGTTTCCCTCCTGACTTGAGCAAGCGGGCGAATTCCCGGAATGCCGCCGGTTGGTCCTGCACCCAATGCAGGGTCGAGTTCACGTAGATTACATCAAAGCCCCCCGTGGGAAACTGTGATAGATCTTCGGCTTTGCCCTCCCAAAAAGACAGATTTGGCTTCTGAAGCGTCTGTGCAATCCTGATGCGTTCCTTGCTGGGGTCAACGCCCACGACGCTGCCTTTTTCTCCAACGACTTCTGCTATGTGGGCTGCGATATTTCCAGGTCCGCACCCGACATCGAGAACTCTCAAGCCTGGAACAATATCGAGCCTTTCGAGAAGAAACAACCCTGCACGGTACTGGGTGTTGTTTACCCGAGTGTATTCCGTTGCCAGCTCCTCAGTGTCCCCCATTTTGCTAATCAATCCCAGTATCAATCTCAAGGCTAAGCTGCCAAAAATGGTCTTTCTGCTGTTCTGGATCACTCTCTCGGGACAAGATGAGTCAAGTGCTTGCGTCGTATTATAAAGATTACAGGGACAGCAACGGGGTTGTGAACTTGCGACGAGTTCTGCCTGCTGGGCTACATGACCCAATCACTCAATACGCCACCGCTTTGAACCCCGCCGTCAATGTCCAACAAAGGAGCACTGTAGACTATGAACGTATGCTTACTTTAGTCCATAATCCATAGAGTACAGAAATTGGGTTCACTTGCGGGGCGGGTGGGGTGTATTTCCTAATCTTGATTTAACCAGAACCCCACAGAGCTGTTTTGAGCTCTTTTTTTCATGCATGCTCGGACTGGACTGTACATATTGCGTGGCTTAGACTGACAGACAACGAACTCACCCGCTTAGGGTTGCCGCAGACCCATGTGCCGGAAATTGCGGCACAGGGGCGTGTGCAGGAATTAGAGAGCAACCATGTCGGAAGGGGATCGTCCAAATTCCCTTGCCACGTCGGCTCTAAATATTAAAACTTACTTAGCTGAGTGAGTAAAGGTTCGCTAGACGCGCTTGCTGGCTTTGACACGACCTTGCCCATACGTATCGATGGATTTGGCTATATGATGCCTTCGACGTCTTACATATCCGTAACTTTTTAAAGCGCTTTTTCCAGGGCAGGACCCAAAACACATTGAGAACAGTATTCAAAAACATATTAGGCCCACCTTTATTTCAATCATGCTGATTCAAACAACCTCCGTAACCTCGGGTGTCTCTACATTTTCTATCCTCGTGAGTAATTCATTCAACGCCATGACGTTTTTGCTCATCCTTCTGCAGCTCATCATTGGTCTCATTATTCGGATTCTTCGTCAACGAATTTTCCACCCGCTTCGTTCAGTGCCTGGTCCTTTGATCAACAGTCTGTCAGAACTGCCTGCCGCACTAGCTCTTGTGAAGGGAGAACAGCACCATTACTATAGGTCTCTGCATGAACAATATGGCCCGGTAGTGCGAGTGTCTCCCAATGAGCTGAGTTTCATTGGCACAGACGCTCGAGAAGAGATCTATGGGTTTCGCGTAAGTGCTTCAGACTCAACAGTGTCCCTTGCTGACCCAAAATCATGAAGAAAGGCGGCCGTTTGATGGAGAAGAGTCCCATATTTCTCGGGGCTGTTGGAAGCGTCAACGGAGAAACTGGTGTAAGCCTAGCGCTGAACAAGGACCATGTCCGCCAACGCAAGGCTTTGGGATACCTTTTCACAAACAGCGCATTGGCCAAACTAGAGGACATAATTCAAGTTCACGTCCACAAATTCATAGCCGTGCTGGAAAAAGGGGAATCTGAAAACCAAGCATTGAATGTCTCCGACTGGTGTACGTATCCGCAGTTCACGAAAAATCCGTGCCCTTTCTGCTGACAACCGACGCAGACACATACCTTGCGTTTGACATTATGGGCGACTTGTGCTTCGCAGAACCTTTTGGGTGCTTGGACCAGGCCTCTGCTACGGAGTGGTCAACCTCTGTCATCAACGTTTTCGTTGCGGCTACGTGGACACAAGGCATACGCCGCATATCTGGGGTTGGCACCTACCTTGAGCGTCTCATGACTTGGCTTCTCGTCCCCACGACGGCTGCATCATGGAGATCGATTCATTTGAATAATTCACGCGACGAGACACTCAATCGACTCGAAGACCCCAACAGAGAGCATTCAGACTTCATGTACCACATTCTGAAGAGCGAGTCCAAAAACTTGCTATCCAAAACTGAAATCCAATTGAATATGGCCTTGTTTATTAGTGCTGGAACTGACACGACGGCTACAGCTCTAGCCGGGTGGACATACTTCATTTGTACTCATCCCGAGGTATACAAGCGACTCACAACGGAGATTAGAGACATTTTTACAGACAACGCCGATATCAAATGTGGCAAGGTTAATGAGTTGACGTACCTTGAGGCGACGTTGAATGAAGCTCTGCGTCTCTACCCGCCGTCGCCTGCAAGCCAACAACGTGTAGTCCCTCCAGGAGGCGCCGTCATATCCGGGTATTTTGTTCCTGGGGGAACTACGGTGGCAGTGCCTCCGTGGGTATCAACACACTCACCCATCAACTTCAGGGAACCTGATGCTTTCAGGCCAACGCGATGGCTAGGCGAGGACGCCGAGTTCCTAGATGACCGCCTGAACGCTTCCCTGCCATTTGGAACAGGACCTAGGGTCTGCATTGGGAAGAACCTGGCAAATCTCGAAATGAAGCTCATTGCATCCAAGATACTGTGGAACTTTGATGTTGAGCTGGACAGAAGTGATCATGAGGCTGCGAATCGGCGGTGGGGTTTGAGCGGCCAAATGATGCCCATGAAGGTGTTTCATTCGATGACGAAACCACCGCTATGGATCAGACTGAAGCGAGTAAATCGATAAACTGTTGTTTGTTTTAAAAAAAAAAAAGAAAAGAAAAGAAAAGAAATTGAAGCAGTTTAGATTAATAATTTGGGCTATTTGATTAATTCCAGGTTAGTCCGGCTTTGGCGGTTGACAATATCCTTGTTGACCAAGCTAGTGTTAAATATCGAGAGCACTGGGGATAAAACTTAAAAGTTTCACCGAACCCCCTACAAATTACGTCCATCGTTATGAATTCAACTTCATTGTTTTATTGTCATTGTTTTTATTTATTTATTCGTTTATTTAGCTTCGGTGCTTGGATGGGTTTTTAGTCTTATTGTAGGTTAATATTTACGGAGGGGAATTTGACTGTATCAAGCAAAACCCAGAGTCGTATTGTAATTATTCCATACCATTAAAGTAATTCCCTACAGCAAGTTGGATAACGCCTCTCCGGTAGGAACACAATGCGTACGTCGATATTGCCAACTTTCACTTTCGACCTTGATTTCCAGTGCCCGTGAGACCCAAACCAAGACTTTCCGACGCAGGGCACACAGTCATCATTCACTTTTTGCCGTCATTTCCGCTTGAGGGTGTATAGGTCGACGAACCCTGGCCATTGTTGCAATAGGTGTTGCCATTGGGGTTGCTGTAGTAATAAGAGCCGTCTCTAAAAAAATCAACACCAAACTTAGTAAAGCCTTCGTCTCACATCCCCAATACTCCAACTGTAACAAAATAGTAGAGAAGCCGTGAAGGCGAGGAGATGGGAGACGAACGAGTTAGAGTAGTGGTAAGAGTTCTGGTTGGGTGCACTACTGCCGTAGTCACGAGAACAATAATGGTTGCCCTGTCAGACGCCACATGAGCGTTGAGTCCATGGAGAGAGAAGTGGACGCGCGATTTACCTGGCTGTTGGTGCCGGAGCTCTTGTAAGAGTAGTCAGGCATACTGGCAGTTTGGTAGATGCTGAGGTGGTTGTAACTGGAAGTGAGGCAGCTGGAGGATAACTGAAGCTTCTGGCAGTAATGGAGCAGTGAGTTGGTTGTAGGGAGGAGGAAAGAGCGTCGCTTGTGAATACATAAGGTTGGCGACACACGTCACCAATATCACGAGAAGCCTGCCTACGGTTACATACCGAGCTATTGAATATTTACATGCGTATCATTGTGTTCATTGTTTTTTTTTTTTTTTTTTTTTTCTTTTTTTTTTTGGCTTTCATTCCTATCTAGGGATTGCTTGGAACCATCAGCCGGCGTGTCCACACGCGCGGCAGCATGCGGCTTGCTTTGTAGGCGTCAGTCAATACTATTTAGTAGCAACAAAGAACACGGAGACCCCTTTGTCATGATACTTTCAATATTTCAAGCAGGCGGTGGCTCGAACAATCAAACACCTGTGCTTCAAGTCAGAAGCCACTTGCCCTAAGCAGGCACTATGCCTTGGGACATCGAAGCAAGAGCCCCCAGCCCAAAGTTAGGAGAGCAAAGCACTCATGAAGCACAAAGACAATTCCATATCACATCTCATTTCTTAAAGAACCAATACAGCGCCGCATATTCGACCGACAGAGTGCCTCCTTTCTGACCCTCACAGGTTGCCGGAGCACTCCCGCCAGCGGTATGTGTCCGGTAAACACTAGTTGTATCCGCCGTCGATTCCGCACTCGGCAGCAGGTAAAGCCATGCCACCGCTCCATTTGCGCTCGGGGATTGGCCCGCTGGGGATATGTTGGGTGCTTTCATTGAATCAGCTTTGTGAGCAACCACTTCGCCGTATTCGTGGCTGGCGGTGTTCAGATCAAACACCGCAGTGGTTGAGTTTCCGAAGCGGTGGTGGCCCAACAGGTTCGGTGAATCCGAGGCCAAGATCTCGTCCTTGGTGCTGTTGACCGAGAACTGGAGTAAGAGGTCGGGGATTTTGTCGATCATGTAGGCGTAGTTTTGTACAACACAGTTGGCGTTATACAAAGCAGCGATGGCGCCGACAGGTGCAGGAGTTGCGGTGGGGTCACTGGAGTCACACGTATAATTCTTTTGTTACAATTAGCACAGACCTTTAGCGGCATTCACCTGGGCTCGGCCGGGTCAAATAGGCAAAAAGTCGCTACTCACCTGAATGCCGCGTCCGACGGCCACATACTGCAGTCTTTGTCCGGTGGGGGTTGGAAGGGTGGACGTGAAGTTTGCCGCGGATGGGATACTAGACATATTCAGGGAACATGTTCCAGTCAATGAACTGAAAAAATTCGAGCCATCCCGGTGATGCGGCCTCCATATTGTGGAGGGCACAGGAGACCCCATGGCCATTGCCATAAAAGTGAAAAAGATAAAGGATGCCAGCATCGTGAAGGTGATAAATAAGAAATAAATAAAAAATATAATAATCTTATAATAGTTGAATGGTTATATTCACGGGTTCAAGCCAGGAACCGACGCCACTGTTCGGCGAGAGAAAGTATTTTGTTTGTTAGTCTGATATGTAACTGGGAAGTCAGTTGATATAAATACATTTACATATCAATATGGCGAGAAAGCGGCTAATTGAGAAGAGTCGGAATAATCGGTACTTAGTCAGTACTTGCTAGCTACATATGCCACTAACTAATGGGCTATAGCCCAACGGAGCAGGTGGTACATGTGTACATGCACGCGAATGGAGATGGAAGTGTCAAGGACAGAATATCGACACCTCATGTCCAACCATGTGTAGTGGGTCATTAATTAGTTGCAGACATGATTGCTGGCAGATGTATGGTGACTTGGTACGTAGTTGCACGCGAACGATCGGATTCTTCAGGAATCAAATGCGTGTGATTGGAGGCATCTATAAAAAGGAACTGCGTGGCGCACTCTCCATAAACAAATCTGCATTACGAGAGGTGCAAATAGCGTAGCATCCGTTTCACTTAACGCTTAACTACGTTTCAACGCGACCAGGTTATTGAGTACATACACTATACAATTGTTAACGGGGGGCTGGTGATTGGACAAACTAGGATCTGACGTGCCGCTGAAGAAAGCCCCACTGGTCCATTTTTAGAAACCCGCTAACTGTCTTTGATGCAAGGTAGTGGAGTATTTTGGAACTGGACCAATAAATATGACTTTCATCATCAAAGACTAACCAAATAGGGAATAAATATAAATGACTCGCTTATTCGTTAACAAAACGCCTCGGCGCGGATTGACAGCATCGGATTGGCCGTTCAAGAATAGCATCATTAATATGAATAATATACATGCAAGAGCGGCAGTTTAAGTCGGTCAGGCAGTCTAGACAAGGAATAGGCCATAATCTTCACACGAGATATTACCATATATATGATCAAATATATTGATACCCCATGATACTAAGCGAGTACAATAACTAGTACCTGAAGGGATAGGGTGTGGTTCCTAGTAACTGACTACATCCATATTTTGAACTCGTCTTTTGCCTAATCAGAACATTGAAGCCTGCAAAATAAAAACCTCCTAATACAACGTTACTCTGCAACGCATGAGTCGAGCTCTCATCATTCGATTATCAATACTAGCTCGTTCTACGCTAACAATCGTTTCCAAGCGAAATACAGAAACAAGATATGCTACTGCTGAGCTACTGCTGACTAAAAGGCTATATTACTAGAATTGTTTCCTTTGGAGCCTAGAAAACCGGTCAGTCGACCAATTGAGGGCTCTCACTCAAGAATCTGACATCATAGGCGAAACGCCAAATGTTTTATGTATGTTTTTGTATCCGACAAATTCGTCCGATGACTGTCCGCATTTACCACCCACCTTGACAACACTGAATATGGCATCACGGATGTCAATTGACTCATCGGTCGACGCGAACATGGACCGGCCTACTACTGGTAACTGGTACGTGTGATACACAGGTATATCCAACTGGTGTCAAGTGATTACTGCCTGACGATCATATTGATCCTGTAAGCGAGGTTTTCATATCTATTAATATCTCCATCTAAAAATAAGTCTTCATGTCCACAACACACCCTCTCGAAAACGCCTGAAGAACCCTTGATTATCTTACACATCACGCGGACCTAAAAAACAGTCCTGACCAATGTCTGCAACACAACCCACACCAGAATAGCGCCAGCAAATATGCAGATAAGACCATCCCGGCACATGAGACACGAGGATAGGAAATTAAGAAGAAAATGAGGAGAGGGTAGTATAATACAGTTGTAATAGGGAAAGAGCGTCACCACCAAGAATATTAAGAGGTCGTGCCGAAAAGACGAAGGATGACCTCGTACCTATGCAAGAATTAGCCTTGATCTCATCATAACAGGTGTTGGACAATGCTTACATTCCGAACATGATAGCGGCCGACGGAACGACACGCAAAAGATGCGGAGTCAGTCCGCCGTAAAGTCCCGCCATTCCCTCTTCCTTGGCGACAACCTTGAAGCATTGGATTAAACCAGTATATTTCACGTGAACCTTGCCGCCCCCGACTGGCACGACGGGTGCCTGTCTTAATCGTGTGCGCACAACTTCATGCGGATAGGTAGCTACCGCAGCAATCAACTTGGCTGCACCAGCAGCAGCAATACGACCACCCCAGAGTTCCAAGTTATCCCAGGTAGTATGCACATAGGCTGGGTCCGCGAGCTTAGCCGCCTCACGTCTCGCTAGAAACATCTTCATCTGCTCGTACAGAACCCATTGCGACGCACTCTCAACAACACCGAGGTACGAGGCAGAAAGTCCTTTGTATAATCCTCGAACCCCCTCGTGCCGAACCGTTTGTTTGACGCAGTCCCAACTGTTCTTGTATTGTCGACCGCCCTTTCCGCTCTCGGCATTGTTTTTATCGAGTTGTAGACGAGTCTTGATCAGCCAGATAGGATTCGTAGCCGTGCCGGTGGCCATGCCTGCAATAGCTGCAGCACCCAAATGAATGCCCCATGGTGTTCTCATCGAGTCATGGTAGCCCAGGTAATTGCTCAGAATTCGCTTTCCATTACCATAGACATAGAAGTTGATCGCACGCGCAGGGACAACGCCGATCAAATTAGGGCCAAGGCCTTTGAACAGTGCACGGGGACCTTCGTGCTTATATATCGAATGAAGAATCTGGAACGTCTCGTTGAAATGCAAGAGAGCGCTACGTGGGAGGGCGATGATGGCAGGAGCTGGCCGCACAGTGTGTGAACTGCGCAGAGATTGCAGTTGGCTCTGATAAAAGTCTGACTGGAGTCTTGTTTTCAATACATCCAAAGGACTTGTCAAGGTAGCCGCTGTCATTCCGCCGACACTAAAATAGAATTCTCGTTAGCATGGACACTTCGGCTTTTCGTCGGCAGTTTTTTTCCTACATACCCTCCTGCAACAAAATGAGCGAGAGGCTTTGCTTTTGGCGGTTCATCTCGCTTTGGCATCACTTCGCCAGTTTCTCTTGATTCAATCACCGTGCCCTCCGAGGTAAGCTTTTGTGGCAGTTGCGCCTGCGCAGAGCTGCTATGTGAGACGGTCGAGAAGGTCATGCTTGGTTGTGGGTAATATGGGGATGTGAGTGAAATCGAATAAAGAGGGACTTTGGTCCGTAGAATATCGCGTTATCCTTCCGTCATTAGTAAACGATAAAAATTGTACATGAACTGAAGAAAGGAATGGAAAGAGTAAGTTCAGGAGTCGCAGTCGAGTCCCGAGAACTTTTTTTGCGGAGTTATCGGGGGTCGCCAACAGCCCTGGCCAATCACACGCTCGGCATGGCTCAGCTTCGAATCCGCCACAAAACAGAGGTTGATTTGACGCATGTGAATTATTACACAGATAAAAGGTGAGAGTTCATATATAAGAGTTTGTCTAATAATAGTGATGAGGCTACGTAAGTGCATATACGATGATGTCGACCGCAGTATTTCAGTTGGATATCTTTTGGTAAAAACAATACTACCCAAGGTGGATGTTTTTTATCCACGTCGACCAGACCGATATGAAGTTGGAAAATTTTTTGGTTTATTGTTTTCTCATTGGGAGATTCTATGCACAAAACATAAGGTTTCCCGAACCATTTTGCTCATCATGCAACCCACGACCTGGCACAAAGACATACACACAAAACACCCAATCCCAGATTTTTTTCGTATTGAAAATATTTAAATGTGAGTGTCGTAAGGGATAGGAGTGATCGTCTCGGGGAAGTTGTTGTTCGAGTCGACAACGCGGGATTCACGGGGTTGGACGGCTTGTCTCTTCAAGTGAAGGTGAGTGCCCTGCTCCTTAGCCTGGCGCTTCTTGATGGCGTTCTCCTTGACACGGTTGATGAACTCCTCACGGGAGCGGGAGTGGTGGACGTGCTCGACGCGAACGTTGATGCGCTTCTCAAGGTAACGGTTGCCGACACGCTTGTAGATGATGACACCGACGGAGGACTTGGTCACGTTGTAGACAACACCGGTCTTGCCGTGGTACAACTTGTAGGGCAAACTATGGGAAGAAAAACCGTCTCAGCAAATGAACAAATCTTGTAGTATATTCGTTTTTCGCAGCAGGTTGAAATGCTTCGAAAAAGCGAAGATTGAATATTGACTAACCCCTTCTGAACAGCACCATTGCACCGGATGTCGACAATGTCACCGACCCTATGTTCCGTCAGAATAAAAGCCCTTCTCAAATTATCTCGTTGGAAATTTGCCCATACCGGTATTCCTTCAGGTAGGTGGAAAGGGGAATGAAACCCTTCTTCTTGAAGTCGCGAGAAAAGGCATACTATGCGCAGGCGTTAGTTTTGTCGTTCGGAGGACAGAATCGATCAATTCGCTTGAGATAATATTCGTGGACATACCCGAGTGCCGGAGCGCAGACCGTGTGAGTGACCCATCTCTGCGGTGTTGTCGTGATGCTGGTGGTCGTAAAGCTGTCGACTTTCAAAGTGGTGTGCCTCCGTCCGCAAAGTTGGTGATGGCGCGGGCGGTTAGTGCACAAGCCTAATCCGCATGAGGAATGATATTAGGGCTGGCCCTACAGCAGCCAATCACTGCCGCTTCGCTTCGCTTAGTGGGTCTGCTTGATGCCCTCCACTTCTACTCTCAAGGAACTTCGAAGAAATTCAAGTGATCGTTCCGACCTCATCGCGACAACCGGGAGAGTACCACCGCAGCCATGGCCCCAGCTCCGTGAGTAAAACTACAGATACGCAGTCGGCAATGAAGTATCTAATTGATTTTCCCGTTTTCCAGGCGTTCCTACTCCAAGACCTACAAGACTCCTCGTCGACGTGAGTAACCTGCAATCACTTGGAAGAATTTCGATCTTTCGCGATACTAACATTTTGCTAGCATATGAGTCGGCTCGTCTGTCAGTACTCCCCGGCCACTAAGTGGAAGCGTGCTTCTGCTTATGTCGTGTTGTCCATTCCTAACCCCTCGATAGTGACTCCGAATTGAAGATCGTCGGCGAGTTCGGTCTTCGCAACAAGCGTGAGGTGTGGCGTGTCCAGCTCACCCTTTCCAAGATTCGTCGTGCTGCTCGGTATGGATATCACTTTTGCCATTGAATTGCCGGGGCGGATGATCTGACTGGTTTTTCTTACATAGTGAGCTTCTTACTCTCGACGAGAAGGACCCCAAGCGTCTCTTCGAAGGTAATGCCTTGATTCGTCGTCTGGTTCGTGTCGGTGTGCTCGACGAGTCCCGCATGAAGCTCGATTACGTCTTGGCCTTGAAGATTGAGGATTTCTTGGAGCGCCGTCTCCAGACCTGTGTCTACAAGCTCGGTCTTGCCAAGTCTATCCACCACGCCCGTGTCCTCATCCGCCAGCGTCACATCCGGTATGTTTTTGTCTCTGTTTTGTTAGCAATTACATAGTGTTAACAGTTTCATAGTGTCGGAAAGCAGATCGTCAACGTTCCTTCCTACATGGTCCGTCTCGACTCCCAGAAGCACATTGACTTCGCTCTTACCTCGCCCTTGGGTGGTGGTCGCCCTGGACGTGTCCGCCGCAAGAAGGCCAAGGCTGCCGAGGGTGGTGATGACGAGGGTGAGGAAGAAGAGGAGGAATAGATTAAAAATTGATACCAAAAAGTCTTTATGGACAGGGTCTCTGAGGAGTTTTCTGCTGCAGCATAGGATAGCATGTTGTATGGTTACGATTCAATATGAACCAGCTACACAGGTGGCTTTATATTCAGAGGCTCATCAAATTAGATTTTAAAAAAGTATGTAGATGGTATATGAATCTATTGTCAACGCCTTAACGCAACGCCGCGACCCTGGTATCATCAATCCATAAAGCAACTCCCGAAACATAACCCTAATTTTCCACATCAACCAACTTCTTCAACGTCGCTTCAGCGCCGCGATACCATCTACCCATCTCTTCCAGACCATCGCTCTCGCCCTCGAGCTTCTTCCTCTGAGCCTCGCGCGCTTGGCCGATGGTCTCGGTCTTTCTCCGCTCCAAAACACTTAATTCTCTTTCCATTGCTTCCGCTTCTCGCGTTTTGCGAGGAAGGGTGGTTTGCATTGAAGTCAATTGTCGATCAATTCCGGCCAGTTCTGCTTCCCGTTCTGCAAGCAACGACAAAGTTGCAGGTAACGACAAGTTTTGAGAAGATGCCGGGTTGCTAGGATCTGCTGCAAGTGCGTGCTGGGCCTGTGATGCCCGTAGCGTGGCAATCGTGCTTTCTAAATTGGCTATTTCCTTAGGAAGGGTGGCAAGTTGTGTTGTTTGCAGTTGCACGTTTTTATACCCTGTTTGCAAACATAAAAATAAATAAGCGGCTTGTCAAGGACCCAATAGTGTACAAAAGGAAAAAGTACTCACGCGTAGCCAGGTCTCTACCAACTTTCTCCATATCCTCTACCATAAGTCGTACTTCCTCTTTCCGGTTCTTGAGTTCTTTTTTGACTTCTGCCAATTTCGTCTCCAGCTCCACATTTTCGTTATGCCCTACCACGAGCGGCGGATCTCCGACAATGGCACGTAAAAACTTCTCTTTTGTGACCTGTTCTAGATATGAAAAGCGCAGTTTCGAGAATAATTCCTATCGCCCGAGAAAAGGCCCCATTAGCCAAGGAAAAATAATGCAGCGTGGATGGATCTGGTCATCGCCGACCTTATAATGCGTCAAATCCGCCTCCAACGACGCGGGGGTAGGGTTCTCTGATGGGTTTATCGACGCATCGGAAGCGCGTTTAGATAGTGATCGCGAAAATTCTGCGACATCTAAAGACGAGGTAATTGGTTCGCTAATCCGTAAAATCGCAAGTTCGGTATTGGGGTCGCCGTTTTGACCTTGTTGGATTTGCTGGATTTTGGCGTAGGCTTTTGCGGGGGATAATGGTGCTGCTGCCATTATGATGGCGGGCCAGGCACTTGTGGTGACGCGTTCAATATGCGAGATCACAACAAGATTTCCGTTATATCCTGAGTCTCATTCCAAGATAGCACGACTCAATGGAAGGTCGAACACAGGTAGTGAATAGAAATTGTTTTCGAGTCCATCGCGATTGCGGTGCGACGTAAACAAGGCCGATTTACCTATCGCGGTGTGTTTGTCCTGTTTGCTTGGGTGCGGCGCCAAACGTCTCCAAGGCGACAAAGTCGCGACGAAAGCTACGACGCACAAGGTTGAAATGCATTAGTTATTCACCATTGGCATTTTTCACGGAAATTGAGTATATCCGCAAATATTGAATTCCTCCAGCATAAACGCCAAGCTCTCTTGTGATGCCGCTCGGAGAGGCGATTGACGACCCCACCGCCAATGACGATTATGTCGCACAGCTGCTTGCCTCTGAAGCAAAAGACAGGTCGTTGAAGTACTCTACTCTTGGACTTCAGGCTTATCTTCCTCGGCGGTAAGACTTGGCCGTTTTCCTTGACCGTCTTAAAGCTAAAAGGATTCTTTCTGCAGACCGACAGAACGCGCACCTAAACCCAACACACGCTTTCTCAAAAATATCCTTCGAGACACGGACAGCCACAATGCTGCGCTCAAACGAAAGGAAGAACAGGAGGCGAGAGAGCGCATGCGCCAGCTTCGTGGCGAGAAATCATCGTCTTCGCGGCGATCGCATCATACCGAGCGTTACAGGGAAAAAGATAGAGACTACCGAGACAGATCACCTCGACACTTAAGAGAAGAGCGCACATCATCTAGACGGTCGAAATCTGATTCGTATCGTGACGGAGACGACGAACGGCACAGACGACGTCGTCATCGGGATGAAAGTGACAACGATTCTGATCGTGAACAGCCTGCGAGGTCTCACCGACGACATCGTGATGACCATAAGAGGTCCAGGAGAACACGAGACTACTCCAATTCCCCGAATAGGTCTTCACGACACAGAAGAGATGATCAAGATGATCGCCGTGGCCGGCACAGGCGTTCTGACCGATCACGTTCGAGATCGCCCAGGCCATCCTCGAGGCACTGGAAAGAAGATCGGCGCACTCACCGGAAATCTGAAAGGTCAACTACTAGAGACTCTCACCGACAAGATTCTGAGCCAGAAAGAATACAAAAGGAACGTGACTTGGATGACGATTCAGATCCTCTAGAAGATCTTGTTGGTCCTTTACCAACCTCTTCACGCAGAAAGGACATTGTTGCGTCACGCGGTAGAGGCTCTTACCGTGAAAATACAAGCACGATCGACTCTCATTTCGCGCATGACTACGATCCCAAACTTGACGTGCATCTTTCCGAGGACGATGACTCTACTCGACGACCTACGCGCAGACCCGTGGCTGGCCTGATGACGGAAGAAGATGACTGGGACATGGCTCTGGAAGCTCTCCGTGACCGAGCCGAATGGAAAAAGAAAGGCGAGGAGCGTCTGCGGGTTGCTGGCTTTGATAGTGATGTTGTCGACAGATGGAAATCCCATCCGGCTTTTTCAATGGGAAACACCAGCAGTCACGATACTGAAAGAAATATTGAGGATGTTCAGTGGGCGAAGAAAGGTGAAGGGCGGGAGTGGGATCGAGGCAAGGTTATGAATGAAGATGGCGTTTACGATATAAAAGCGCAGTGGTCGTAATCTATAACGTGAGTCGTGGTAGACGGGAAAGCGGGAATCCTCTGTACAGGTTAGAACGATATGTCCATAGTCCGGTATCGAGATTTGGAACTTGAGACAATAAAAGTTGTGGTTTTGGTCAGCAACATATACGTCTAAACAGAATACCGTAGCTATTACGATAGGTAGATATATCATGCCCTTCTGTTAAGTGTCGACTATACCTATGTAACATTTGAACATTTGCCATGTTCGCAATGTCGTCGATCTATCAATATGCATATTATACGATGAATTCAACTGATTTTTTCTCTCGGTATGTGCAATGCAGACAACTCCGCCGGAGTATCAAAATTTATCGCCTTCCCTTGCTTTCCCTCTGGGACAATCTCGCAAGCCACATTAAACTCTGACGTGAAATCGTTCTCAGGAGGCTCCGGATTGGCCTCTAGTGATGACGAGGGGGCATTTTTCTAGTGACAGTTGCCGATTTCGACGTCGTGCAAAAATAGACCCCCCAAACAGCGACAAACAAGAGTACAGCAATGCTTGGAACAACGACGGCTGGTACAATGAGTCAATGACAGAAGCCCGGGAGGGTGAAGAACTTTCAGTGGGGCTTGAAATTATTGAGGTCGATGCAACTGATCTGGAGGATAAACCTGCTTCTAGGACTGAGATGGAGGTGTTCATTCCAGACTCCTGTCCAAGCATCGACGTAACTATCGCGTTGACAGTGCTTATCTCTTTTGCTGAGCTGACGTACATCTCCTCACAGTCAAGGCAAGCCTGTTTTATTCCGACTAAGATGGTGGTATTTGGGCCGCTTGAAGCTATGTTTGCCACATGAGACTCGATGCATCAAACGCATGCCGTGTAGGGATCCATAGCCAGGTTGACGATATGCATATCGACATTGTGATTGATCAGAAGAAGACAGAAAAAGAAAAAGGAAAGAGAAGGAAAATCAAAAATGACTTGTCCACCAGGATTGGGTATTTTGCGATGTAATAAATTGCAGTGACACTCCAGATGTCCCAGTGTCATACCAGGAATAGTTTAATCAAATTTCTTGGGGGGTGGGGTCCAATTATCAATTTATGTCGGAATACAGTTTCCTCTAATGCTTATCCCTACATAATTTTCCGCGTGGCTTCTAACTCCGGAATTTTTCGGCCAACTAAGAAAAGCATAAGTTTAATTCCTTTGGGGTATCTGCGAATTCGATGCTGCAAATGATGAACACAGCTTGGTTAGCTTTCATGGGTCGGCTGCCCATGTTAATTGACCATATACATACGAGTTAAAACATTGATTGACATACGTCAGGTACCAAGTGTGTCGAACTGCCTTTCAATTTTATACTTTTCCTAGGAGCCTGAGGAGTAGATCTTATCGGAAAAAGGTATCGCAGCACCTGAGGGATGTACACTGAAGCTCCTTGTAGAAAACGTCAGAGAAGTCATTATCCCGCAAGAGTGTATATTTGTAAGATGACTCTCTTGGCTAAGTGGAGTAAAATTCCATAAACCAGGGTTCAATCTCAAAGCTCTAGCTGTGCCTAACTACCCTTGGGCTAGTTGCCAATAATTTAACATTGAAAGTGCAACAAGTGCGTGTCCACCAGATGTCAACAACCATTCTTTGCATCAATAATCCCAAGGGATTTCATCAAGATGAAATGAAAATATAACAGAAAACTAAGATCGAGGACAGGAAAGTGTGACGGGACGTATGAACAAAAGTTAATGGGATTTTTCACGTAATTCTTTAAGTTATCTATTGATATATGTAAACTCAATATATATATAACAATACTTCCAATTTTTGGATGGCACGTCGACACCTGTGATCGAATCTTTAATCGTTTTTTTAACAAAAAAAAAAAAAAAAAAAAAAAAAAAAAAAA
>CVMT01000001.1:604185-774188 GCA_000985935.1 Talaromyces islandicus | reverse complement strand
AAAAAAAAAAAAAAAAAAAAAAAAAAAAAAAAAAAAAAGGAGAAGAAGAGGAATCTAAAAATTTTCTATATTAAACCTCAGATCATGGTTTTGCGAGTCGCTGACATGTGATCATCGAGATCGTCGATTGCATCATTCAGATGCTACACCTGACTGCATGGTACCATGACAAAAACTCCTGACGGAATCGCTTTACAAGTATGTAGCACCGATTTGAGCAGGTGGGAAATACTTACGACGGCGCGCATGCATTTCTCTGTTAGGGACCACTCTGTAGTCAAATTTGCATGTAACATTTCGGTCTTGCCGGGAGATCCGCTCCTTGTTGTGTTCGACTTTTTTTTGCAAGGATCGGTTAGTGTTATCGATTAGTTGTCCGATATAGAACAAACCACAAAAAAAGATGGACCCCCAGCAGAATTACTGCAATGATTGGAGGGCTCCTGGCCACGGTTTGTTATGCCATTCCTTGATTGGAACTGACGCTGATGATCGACAGGGCCAAACCCCACCGAGGCCTGTTGGCTTGGCCATAATAACATGGGGCTAGATTATTCCCTTGACGATGTGACTGCAACCTGATGTCCAGAGTCAGGTTAGTAGCAATCGTGCCACCACCCATGGGACAATGGAAAACCTTAGCATCGCATGACAGGTGAACGGTATTTAAATCAGAAGGGTGCGTAGCTTGCCTTCCCTGTGTTCCCCTCTCCGCCATCCCTTTCAAGAGAAACAACAGCCACCTCGGGAGAATACAATAAACCCAAGGACAAGATGAAGTCGTTTCTGCCGTTTGTCTTTGCTGCAGGCTGCAGTGCTGCCTTGCCCGACTATGTGCTCACCTACGGTATGGCCCTGTTCACCACTTCCGTCACCATGAGCGACTGTATCCTAACCAAGGACTTCTCTTGTAGCACCGGTGGTCTGGCTCGATGTCAACGAGACCTATTTCCCTAGCGACCTCACCGCTCAGTTGGACAACTCGTACCCGGCAGTAAACTACACTCGCATCTCCAATTACTCGGCCCCGCTCACCCTCGACAACTTGGACCAACTCAACAACTTGGGCAACACCAGCGTGTACCTGACCTCCAACGAGGGTATCGAGGCCGACCCATCTTGGTTCGGAGGTGTCAAGCCCGATTCCAACGGAAAAACAAACGATGCGACCAGCTGCGCCATCGTCACCTTTGACCACGGAAATGGAACCGTCGATGCTTTCTACTTCTACTTCTATGCGTGAGTGTCCAGTTATCATGCAAAGAGGGGGTGATACTGACTGTTTGGCAGTTACAACAAGGGCGACAAGGTCGTGGGTATTTGGTTCGGTGACCACGTTGGTGACTGGTAATGACCACATATTCCGTAACATCTGAAGGCTCAAGGACTAATTCGTCGATAGGGAACACAACATGATCCGTTTCGACAACGGTGAGCCACAGGCTTTGTGGTACAGCCAGCACGCCGGTGGCGAGGCTTTCACCTACAACGCGACCCTTAAGATTAAGGGCCGTCCAGTTGCATACTCTGGCCGGGGAACCCACGCCAACTATGCCATCCCAGGGTCCGTTTGCACTTCTATCAGAATCTGTTTTGTTTCGTTGGTACTGACTAGGTGTTTAGTAAACACGACCACGCCATCCCCGGACACAACCTGCCAGATGGCTTTGTTGTCGACTACACCAGCAACGGCACGCTGTGGGACCCCACCGGCAACTACTATGCGTACAGCTATGACAACTCGACCACCAAGTTTACACCATACGACTCGAGCTATCCCGTCAACTGGCTGTACTATAACGGCCAATGGGGCGATATCCAGGTTGCCAACCAGACTGGAATTTTCGGCGAGTACACATACACCAGCGGTCCCAACGGTCCGAAATTCAAGGGCCTCGTCCGCGACAACGTGTGCCCCAACGGTGACGACTGCGATGTCAAGGACTATCTCATCTGGTAAACGGTTTTTGCGATAAGGAAATGCTTTTTTTTTTCGGCCAGTTTTGATGCAAATATCTGCATATGTATATATGGTGAGCCGAGTCGTCAATATTTCGCATTAATGATTTGAGAAGCGAAACAATGATTTGTTATTGTATATAGATTGGTAGAGCATCATTTTTGTTGATGAATAAGATGCACATTATGTCCCTCCGGTTCCTGTTCCGAGTCTTCCGACCGTTTTTAATACGAGCACGAGGACCGTGCATTGGTATTCTGTGTTCTAGGCTTTGTGGCTGATAAAATCATTTAGCAGGCAAAAGACCCCCTGAGCGAAGCTGTAGCCAGACCTAGCCGCGTTGTATTCTCAGGTACCCGAACTGCCAACAATGGCGGAATATACTTGCAGGTACACGGACTGCTTTCCATTGGCTCACTACAGGGCGAGGTCCCACCAGCCTGCAATTAAATTTGAGAACGTGCGATCGGCAGAGAAGCTTGGGGCTTTCGGACTCGAAATTAGCACCCCACCAAAGCTCATCAACGGGGGAAAGCGTTGGTTGGTCTCAGCTAGCCGCAGAGAGGGAAAATTCTCGGTCGAATAAGCGACAGCTTGAGCAGGTCGGGTAGCAACAAAACGCAGCACGTATCTGGCAACTGCCCATGATGGCGCATGGATGCACTCTCCTGGGCTTAACTCGGCACTATTCACAAGCTTGTGTAATTCGTCGAAGCCGGAGCACGGCAAAGCTTGAGCTTTTCCACTTCAGGAGGATGACTAGTGCCGTCAGAGAGCCGGACAGACCTTAGTGGCCAGCCGGCGCCGTCTATCAGCCAACGGAGGACTCCAATCGCGCAAGTGGGGGAGGCGAAGCAGCCCCTGAATGATGGGAGATGGCCTGGGCATCTGCTGGGCCGCCTGGGCGTCAAGACTGCTCTTCCAGTTGGAAGGATTGCGCAGACACGTCTAGTCCAGAAGCATTGTTAGTAAGTGGAGGGGAGCCTTTATGGGGAATAGACTCAAGCTAGGAAAAAGTCAACAGCATCGGTAGCTAGGTACACAGGCAAACGTCTGGGACGCAAAAAAGTATACTCTTCTTGTGCACCTGTTCTCCAACCCGCTGTCGTTCGTTTCTTCTGTCCGTGGTATCGCTGTCGTCGTCTTGTCGAGGCGCAGTGACCGGATTGCTTGCTTGCTTTCACTTTCCCACGAGAGCCGGACCATTCTCTCTCATTCTTTTCATCTCGTCTCGCCAGCCCCTGGCCGGAGAACAGAACAGCTGATCTTGAGTCATCGCTCGGTCGATTAGACAATCGCTCGCTGGACTTGTGAATGTCACTGACTGACTGACTGACTGATTGAAGACCGTTCACTGGCTCGATATCAGGAAACCGGACGGTTGTTGGCTGTTGCGTGTCAGAATTGCCTGTTGCGCGCGACTTTTCGACTCGTCAGAGCGTGACGACGACCAGTCGTAGCATCATTCATTCGTTGCCATAGCCATCGACATAGCTATAGCCACAACCACAGCTACAGCTACAGCCACCTGTCAACCCACGTGTGAGTCCATCCCCCGCGCAGAAATCGAGAGACAGGACGTTTCATGTTGCAGTCGAGTGGACGAGGAGAACTGATAGTAGAAGCAGAAAGACCAAACCAGCAAACGCTCTGTTTCAGGCTGCCCCTCCTCCCGCTGCCCGATTAGGAAGCCGCCGCCATGGCCACCCCCAGACCGCGCACGCCTGGCAAGAGCCAGCCGCCGCCGCTGCCCACAGACGCTCTTCCTGCAATCACCGAGAACGGCAACCGCGCCAGTCTCAACGCCATCAGCACAAACAACAACAACAACAACAACAACAACAACAACTCCAACTTGGACGCGACCTCGCGCCGCTCGTCCCTGGGCTTCTTGCGCCGCTCCAAATCCACTGAACCGCTCTCGGAGCGCAAGGGCAGTGGCAGCAGCAAAATCTCCAAGAGGATGAAGGAACAGATGAAGGAGGAGGAGCTGCGGCGCCAGCGCGAGTCCATCCCCCAGCAGGCTCCTCGTCTGCCCGATCTCGCGCCAACCCCAAGAATGCAGACATTCGGAGGCGAAGAGCGTCCTGCCAGTCTCGCGGTGCCCATCAGTGCTACTGAAAGCCGTGCCAGCTCGTCGCACCACAGCTTGCCCGCCTCTGGATTCGCCCCGGCAGTTGTCGATCCGTACGCCAGGACTGAGAGCATGACCCATCGTGGCCGTTATAGCTACGCCAGCAGCGCAGTCAGCACCATCAACAGCCCTCGCAGATTGCGCCGGCGCAAAGACCCCACCCCCTACAAGTGAGTCACCTTGTACTATATACTTCTCACAATTTTGCCATTGACTAATCTGCGGTCAACAGTCTCCTTGTTGTTGGCGCCAAGAATAGTGGAAAGACTTCTTTCCTCAATTTCTTGCGCAAGTCTCTTGCCCTGCCTCCTAACAAGCACCCAATCCGCTCACAGGAAGAAATCTTGGAGGAGATCAATTCCTCGTCCAACCCCAACTTCAAGTCTCACTATCTGGAGACGGAGATCGAAGGCGAGCGAGTCGGCCTTACTCTTTGGGACTCGGAAGGATTGGAAAAGAATGTGGCTGATCTACAATTGAGAGAGATCACTGCATTCTTGGAGAGTAAATTCGAGGACACCTTGGCCGAGGAAATGAAAGTGATTCGCTCTCCTGGCGCTCGCGATACCCATATTCACTGCGTCTTTTTGATTCTCGACCCGGTCCGTTTGGATGCCAATCTGGCGGCGGCCGACAAGGCGGCCGAGAAGGCCAATGGTAATTTCTCGGTCTCTCACGCGACCAGTATCCTGGATGAGGACCTGGATCTGCAGGTTCTTCGCGTCATGCAGGGCAAGACTGCTGTGGTACCAGTTATCAGCAAAGCCGACACCATAACCACCGCTCACATGGCGTACTTGAAGAAAGCGGTATGGGAAGGCTTGAAGCAAGCCAGGATTGATCCATTGGAGGTGCTCATTCTCGAAGAAACGGAGGACGACGAATCAGAGCCGTCTTTGGCTGAAAAGGACGAGGATGAGGCTGCTGAGCACTCAGAGGATGGTGAAGCTGAGGCCGAGGCTGTTACTGATGCTGAGCCGGCCGAGGGGCCAGTCACGACCCCTCTTCCTCGATCTCCTCCTCGTCCCCAGCACCGGGCAAACAACTCAATCTCGATTACTTCAACCGCTGAAGTGCCCTTTATTCCTCTTTCCATTTTATCGCCTGATCCTCACTCCCTCGACTCGCCAGACCTGCCTGTTGGGCGCCATTTCCCGTGGGGTTTTGCTGATCCCTATAACCCCGAGCATTGCGACTTTGTGAAGTTGAAAGAGTCGGTCTTCAAGGAATGGCGCGCCGAACTTCGGGAGACCAGTCGTGAGCTGTGCTACGAGCGTTGGCGGACTAGCCGTCTGAACATCAACAACGGCCTCCCTAAGAAACCATCCAACAACACTGGACGCTTTGGACCGCCACCGACGTCGAGCGGCCGCATAACACGATGAATGGTGAGCGCGACTCAACTGCTATGATGGGTGTAATGATCCCTCTACCTCTGGAGGACTGTTTCAAGACATCTGTCCGGGTCTTGTCGATTTTTTTCTTTTTTCCGCTGTGGAGCCAGCATCTTGCTTCGTTTTCATTCTCTTAAATCGTCTCTAAGTCTTTTGTTTATTTCTTATCTCTCTTCCCCGGAGTTGAATGGCCGCTTGATCGTCTATTGTTACCATGTATCTGTGCTTTGACTCTTTTGTCGATTCAACAAATGAGCCTGCCTTCTATCTTCGTATATCCGTGATACTCTATGACACCGGTTACACCTTGCCGGGGAAACATGCATCTCTGGTTCTTGACTCTACGCCTCGGTATGAATTGCCGCCGCGCAGATCGGCACCCTCAAAGCCAAAGAACACAGCGGTTGTATTATTAGCATTATTCCCCGATTCTATTTTTCCCCCGTGCCCTACCTGATTCCCAATATGTTCTGTTCTTTTGTGTCTTACTCTGCGGCTAGTCTGCATATTTCATTGTATCAAAAAGCGCCTGACCTGTCAAATGTCTCGATTGCCAGTGCCCAAATAAGCTTGTCTTTAGTGATTTCAATTTGTCGTTTTTTCTTCTTGGTTGATCTGCGCAGTAAGATTTGAATAAGCCAGACCTATTATTATTAGGGGTAAACGGTTCGCTGGTCGATTATAACGTACTGGCATCGTTCCAGTAAAACCTGTTATATGCCATAGAGACCTACCCGTCGATCCTGGGGTCGTGAAGATATTCTGCATGGAACTATTGACAAATGTGATCTCCATTTGTACGTCAATCACGACTCTATATGTATTACTGCTTGATGTGCACTAAAAACGAAATGACATGGCCAGTATCAATGACTAGAGCACTCATCTCAGACAGGTTCGAGTATGAATTATTCACTAGCACAGTTCAAAAATATTGCAATATATTCATAGTCTATCTGTTAGTGAGTTAAGATACGGCCTAAGAAAGACATGTCAAGGTATTCTCTCTCGAATCGATGCGGGAGAATACGAGGCAAGTATTCTGACCAGTCAGACATTGGGTTTCAGTTTTTTTTTAAGCTTGTATGTATTCCCAGTGCTCAGGGTACCAGCTGGCATAATCCCAATCAATGATACTCGTGACCCGGCCTCCATCGACAAGAATATTCCGTGGGGTAAAGTCGGAATGGGTAAAAACAATGTCGTGGTTGTCCATAAACACAAATTTGGCATAATGCCGCAGTATATCCGGCGCTGCCTTGACAATATCTCCCAGGATAAACTCGTTGACTTCTTGCTCAGAGTCAAATTTGTCGCCTTCAATTGATGCGATCCGCCCAATTATAGCCTTGCCGCGCTCAACGGCGCCGATATGATCACCTTTTAAGTTGCGAAGTTGGCCTATATAAGAATGAAGCTCGTCGGCAATGGAAGGCTTCTACGTAGTGTCTAACGTGTCCCATGCTTCATCAAGCCACCTACCAGGTATGTAGTTCATCACAATAGCCACGACCTGACCGTCTTCGGGGCATATATCATAAACTTTGGGCACAGGGATAGTTGTATTTTCTGCAATGAAACGATGTGTTTGGGCTTCGTGGGAACGGAGGCGGTCTGATTTTATGAGATTGTTGTCAACACGGACGACGGTGCGGCCGAATAATGAGTGAAGAACTGTTCCCTCTTGCGTTGCCTCTTGATTCTTCGATGTACTCATTTTGTAAGATGGAGGTTCGTTTTTTGTGAAGAGTGATTCCTTGCTGCCTGGTCTGTAAGACAGCAAACAAACAAGCGGGCGGTCAAACTTGACTTCTTCTCTTCATCTTACACTTCTGTCTATCTTTTGGAAAGTAACAGGATGTTTAAACTGATAAGATATAGTGATTAAACTATAAATAAACGCCAAGTAGAAAGTGATCTTGAAGGATATGTAACCGTTTCAAGCTTGGTGCTTCCCTAGCACATATATGGCATTCGAATACCAATCAATTACTTGATAACATTCAATGCTGAAAGAAATTCAAACTACGTACGCGATAGAAATGGCGTTGATGGCTACACCAATTCAAATCATAAGACTGAGTAAATATAACTTATAAGTTCTTCTAGTAGTTGTCATCGAAGGCCATTTACTAAAAACCCTTAATACATGCTCACATGTCCAACATGAAAACATTCTTACTGTATGGATATATTTTGATAAATCAATTAAGCGAAATTATTTCTATGTTTCTGGCCGATTGGAGTAGTTGGTTATCTCGTATCGTTTACATTGCATTGCGCAATATCCCGATAAGGTCGTCGGATCGAGCCCGGCATCGGTCAATAATTTTTGCCACTTAAAAAATTAAACTATATATTCAAAATATTTTTGCTTTTGCTTCTTTTTAACAAACTTTGCTATAAATAACAGTACTGAGGTAATATATACCGTATGTAAGGGCGGCGATTATCTATGCTTCTGTCAATACCTATATGGCCAATATTCATCTCCCATTCCTTTAAAGCGGCCGTTTCGAGGTCGAGACCAATCCAGAAAAGATGGGAACCGGCTCTGGCAACCTGCCATTAAGGAAATCCAGCAATGAAACAATTCTCAGATATCTCTATTACCTCGTACTACTTGTTCACTGTCTTGACTCAGTCCGTCAGACTGTCTGATAAGCTGGCTCGGCTCTTGCGACTTGCAGAAGTGTTCAATATCTTTGCTGGACCTTTCTTAGTGTCTTGCAGATTGGTCGATGGGGCGTCACAAGATGCTAAGTTCTCGTGCCGTAGGTAGTGTTTTTGTTATATCATCATTACTGTTTTGCCGAGATATAATGAGATGCCTGGTTATTCGCACTGAGATAGGGTGGTGTCGGCCGCAGTTGCTTTCTTTCTTTCTCTTTTTTTCTAATATATCTCTTTTGACATTGGCATTCAGGGAGTGCCATGGTGTACGTCCTTTCAAATGTATATTACCCAACGCGTGCCCGGATAGGCATCTGGTAATTGAGAAGGAGGATATCTTGAACGATGTTGTTACCAAGGCGGAGGCTTTCCATGAGTAGGAGAAGGAGCGCCAGCCTACTCACTTCGATGAGGCGCCTGAGTGATCTTTGTATAGATTCAATGCTGGATCGCGGCTCGTTTTATTATGGATTGGAACTACTCCAGAGAAGGCAAAAGATAGACATTGAATGTGATGGCCAGAGTTGATTGACAGATCAGTTTTATCAATAGGTGTGAATTTCCTTCACTTACTCAAACTTACACATAGGCATAATAACCAAGAAATCTGAATTACTTTTCTGTATACTTCTTCAAGGCCCACATATTCTTACCTGCCGCCTAACATCAATATTGACACAATCTTTCCATACAAGGAATAACCCTAACCCAGAAAATCCTTTTCCTACTGCGGCCATGTCCCCAGGGCTCTCAACATGACCACACGCGAAATTTTCGATATTAAACATGAGAAAGACACAATATAAAACATAAAACGATATTGTAACTGCGTAGTTTTGTTACAACTTACCAATGCCGGGTGGTCTCGTGCAGCGGCCAATAGATGGTAGAACAGCCTCGGACGGCTGGACGATCTATACTTCGACAAGGAGACATTTCTGTGTCATACAAAGTATAAATAATTTAATTGACTCGAAATAGTTTATTCTTTTATGAGTTGTTATTTTTTTAGTGCCTCGAGGCTATGCTCTGTCCTTGTTGCATAGCACTGCCGCAATAAGTTGAGCTATTGAGGGCGTTCCAATGGTCCCATGCTCATCAACCACCGGCTGTTAAGATACAGCCTTGTCTTCAAATGTCAGCTTATCAATGAAGCCTTGAGCTGACCATGATCCTTGTCGATCGGCTTATATACCCTGCGTTTTTTCCTTTTTTCCTTTTCTTAAACCTTTGGCTGTTAGCACATAGCCCTGTGAAATGTTTTAAGTTCAATTACTCAGATGACGTCAGTCGGCATATTTTGAACAACAACATTTGAAGCCGGACCGGAGAATTGAGGGATTGCCGTCCAATCACTACGTATAGTAATCTATTGGAAGTAGAGTACATATATAATGTTGCAAAATGCGAACAGTTGTCTACTAAACCACCTGCCAGTTGCAGAAATTTGATACATATAACCTTATATTTCTTGATACTGTACGCTGCAAACTAAATTACAATTTATACAAAAATTGAATAAAAATAGTAACCGAGGCCCGACCGCCTGCGGCTCTGCTTGGCCCCCAGTCCCAGCCACTTTGATCTACACCAACGAAAATGAAGTTAATCTGTTGGTTTCTTTATTTTTGTTTTTCTCTCGTAACCAACATATTATTAGCGTTGCTGCCAATATTATATATTATTAAACAATAGTAATGATGTCCTCTGATAATAACAATCCGTACAAGAAACGGTTTAGGGTGGCCGGGGATTATTAAGGTTTCGGAATAGGCAGGTCGCACAGCAGCGGGGAGTTTCCATTGGCTGCAGCTCGGGCGGTTCCTGAAGAAGGCGAGCCACCTTCCTGGTCGGGCATATCCGGTGGAGCCTACGGCTGCTCCTTCCTCCGTGTCCTTTGTTGTTTTGGAAATATCTCTCTTTCTTTGTCTCTTTCTTTCCCTCCTTCTTACTTTGCTGTCACAATGAAGCCATGGATCCAGCTCAGATACTTTTCTTACCAGACGAAAACTGTTCATAACTAGTTCTAAATTCCAACAGGAGAGCGCTTATCAGGGGTACCTCGTACTACTAGGCAACCTGAATCCGCTACAACCCCGCGATGTTACGCCAAGCCAACACAATCCCTAGCTCATTGGTGCACGCCTGGAGCTTGCGAACCAAGCTGCTTTAGCTGCGGAGGGCTGTGAGGATCACGCGATTATAGGGCGTTCTTATCTTACGCCCGCCGTTGAGTTTGGAGGAAATTTGTGGAGCGGCGCAAAGTTCAAACACGATCCTATGTGCCGATGGGACGCACCAGACGATTCTCGTGCCGACATGCTATTAGTACGTCTATTATATAGGGAGTAGGATCGCCTCGTCGCTACCTGCTTTTCTTCTGACAGTACGTGTGACGTGTGTGTTTACGACCTGTCTAACAACATGCACTCTGTTCTGTCGCTCGCAGCCGTCTGCGCCTCCTGGGCCTCGGTTGCTACTGCTGCTTTGCATCAGATTCCCCTGGCTCCAGCTGCTGCGCTCGTCGATGGTGCTTCTTCGGGCAGCGGCACTTTCGAGCAGTTGATTGACCATGATAACCCCGAACTGGGAACCTTTTCTCAGCGATACTGGTGGAGCGACGAGTACTGGAAGGGACCCGGATCCCCGGTGCGTGGTTTTTTTTCTTTCTTGTTAGGATATCGGCTAATTTCGTTTTGTAGATCATCCTCTTCCAGCCTGGCGAGAGCGATGCCGATGGGTTCCAGGGATACCTCAAGAACACTACTCTTACGGGTCTCTATGCGCAGGAGTTTGGTGGTGCTGGCTTGATTCTCGAGCGTGAGTAATTGCTTTTCCTTGAACAAGGGAACCTAGCCTAACTAATGTTTAGACCGTTACTATGGCAAATCCTCTCCCGTGGACGAATTGACCCCCAAGACCATGCAACACCTTACCTTTAAGAACGCGCTGGCCGACACCGTTCACTTTGCAAAGAATGTCAAGCTCCCTTTTGACAACTCGACCAAGAGCTCCCCGGACAATGCTGTACATATTTCCCTCGTATACTGAGTGAATGCGCATACTGACGAGGATAGGCTTGGATTCTGGTTGGTGGTTCATACAGCGGTGCACAGGCTGGGTGGACTGCAGCAACCCTGCCTGGTACCTTCTGGGCTTACCACGCCTCGAGCGCGCCCGTCGAAGCAATCTGGAACTACGTATGTGAATTGGGCTCTTTTTGGTTGGAGATGCTGACTTTGGCAGTGGCAATACTTTGTCCCTATCCGCGAGCGTCTTCCTCACAACTGCACCACTGACCTGTCCAACGTGATCAATCACATTGACAGGATCCTGACAGGATCGGACGAGAAGGCCAAGCAGACTTTGAAAGATAAGTTCCAGCTCGGAGACCTGCGTGACGACGATTTTGCCGCGTATGTTGAATTATTGAAATTCATTGAAATGTGTTCTGTTGTCTAACGCTTTTTCAGCGCTCTTGCCAATGGACCTTACCTTGGGCAGACCACCTCGGCGTCAGAATCGTACGGCTTGTACGATTTCTGCAACTACATTGAGGTGAGACGAAGAAACATTCCTGGAAAGTTTTCCCTAGCTGACCGTTCAGAACGTGTATGCGGAACCCCCGGCCAACCCTGGTGCCGGTGGTGTCGGTGTGGCCAAGGCCCTTGAAGGATACGCCCAATGGTGGGGCACTATTTTCCCTGGATGTGAGTGTTTGGTGTTGTCAGTCTGATAGTTATTGACCAACATTGAACAGATTGCGCACAGTACGCATACTGGAGCTCAAACACCTCAACCGAATGCTTCGATACGTACAACTCGACCAATCCACTTTATGCCGACACCAGCATCGATAACTATGCCAACAAGCAGTGGACCTGGTTGTGCTGCAACGAGCCGTTTGGTGCTTGGCAGGAGTATGTCTTTCCCTTTCCCCAGGGTAGAAAATAAACTAATTGAATAGTGGTGCACCTAACGGAACCAAATCGATCGTCTCTCGGCTCATTACTGACGACTACTACCTGCGCACTTGCGGCACGTACTTCCAGCCCGACGATGGATACACTTATGCCAGTGCCCAGGGCAAGCGCTCGAGCGCCGTGAACGCCTGGACTCAGGGCTGGAAGGGCACTACTGAGCGAGTGATCTGGGCTCAGGGGTGAGTTATTTTTATTCTTTCCAAATGCACGCAGGCAAGACTAACATGAACAGACAATACGACCCATGGCGCGAGGAGACCGTCTCGTCCGACTTCCGCCCCGGCGGCCCGCTGGATTCGTCCGAGGAGAACCCGATCTTCATCATGAAGGACGCCAGCCACTGCTACGACTTGATCCTTAAAAACGGCGAGGAGAACGAGAGCGTGCAGGAGGTGATCAACGCTGAGGTCAAGCAGATGAAGGCCTGGGTCGCCGAGTTCAAGCCCAAGAACAATGGAACTTCCGCCCTGCGCCGCAAGGTGCGTCACTACTAAGTTTTGTGTAGACTTGAAAATGTAGATATTTGAAATGGTTAGACATTTAATTACATACAGTCATTTACATACGTACCATCCGTTCAGTAATTTGTCCTTCTAAATCACCCCTCCAAATTCCTCTTATCCAACGCCTGCAACATCTCCAAATCAAGCGGCACTCTCTCCCCCATCCACGTCGCGCGCTGCGAATGATTCCGCGCTTCTTCCCCGTTATTCACCGTATTTGGATGCACCAACACACTCAGTGGCCCACGATTAATCACAAGCCAGGGCACAAACGCGCCAAACTCGGTGGGCGTGAGCAAATTCACCTCGAACATGGCGATTGGATGCGGACCGACGGGACGGTCCCAGAACCGGTAGATTCGCAACTCGGGGACTTTCTCTCTTTGTCAGTCTCTCTCTCTCTCCTTTTTTTTTCCCTTGGAGAATTTCAAGAGGACGTACACTCTCTCCGAATCCGCTCATGCAGTTCCCGCGCAAACGTCGTCTGCGTGGCGTTGTTGAGCATGTAATAAATATGCACGTCGAACCCGCCGCGGCGCCCGTTGTCGAGCGGCGCCGGAAACGCGGTGTATGCAGACGATTTGGTAGTGGATTTGGGGTTGAGCAGGGATTTTCCATCAGTGTCGCGCTCGCTACGTACATGATTAGCATGTATATATTATTACACCTGGTGGTATGGACGTGGAGGGGAGAGAGGTACTCGGTTAGCGGGGGAAGGTTCTCGTAGCCCGCGAGGGGAGAAGGGAAGGTGTAGTTGATTGCGTCAGTCATGGTGTTACATGTACCCTGGGGATGTAACATGTATGTGCGAAGGGAAAAATAGAGAGAGAGAGTTAAGCTTATTGATCTTATCAATCAGACACATGCACGTGTGAGCTTTAAATAGTATTTCGTCGGCGAGGGGCACAAGACATGGCATTCCGCGATGTATTATTAATACGCGATGACAACAATCGGCGGCTCAATTGCTAATCTTGACTAAAACTATAATAATGGTGTAATAATTCCCACAATTTAACCATGTCATGCTATTACGTTGATCAGGTACTACTTACCAGTTGACATTATAGCCCTCTATTAAAGTATATGTTTTTATATTTAGAGAAAAAAAATCGAAATTTGTTACTAATATATAATTCCGTGAAGCTCATAATAACATTGAAAAGAATACAACGCAACTCCAATCTTGAAAAAGTCGATCCAAACATAAATATGCCTTTTTAACAGTAAATGTAGACCTATCATGATAGGCATACTGATAAAGGATCTTCACTGATAATAGAATGGGCAAAACCAATAAAACTTCAGCAATCAACTCAGGCCAACTTATGCTCAGGCGAATAATTACCGGGCCGAACCTGCCGCTTCTTCTGCGGAGACACTCTGACATACGGCATAAGTGATTCGAACTGCGAACAATTTGTGTCTCCAGTTCGATTGGTATTTCGCCGACGGATATGCTGTATCTCTTTCGTCAAAGATCTTGCGTTGCCCAAATTTATCGTGGATTGCCAGGGCCTCATACTGGCGGGAAATTCGACGTGCTCAAGATCAACAATCACAACCTTGGCCTTGGAAGGTTCTTTATTTGGGCAGTAAATAATATTATCCAATTTTGGGTCATAATGTACGGCGTTATGATCGGAAAAGGCTTGAAACGCTCGCTCAAGGTGAAGTCCTAGCTCTATCCCTTGGACTTCTGATTCATTTCTTTTGGCGAGGTGGCTCAAATTTGCGCCATTCATGTCCGAAAGAAGTAGTGCTGGTCGACCATCGAAGGAAATCTCGCCAAAAAGCTCTGGAATAACTTCCCCCTGAAGAGTCTTTAATCGCATGTAGGCGTCCTTTTCATTGTTAAACTCTTCAATCCATCCATGCTTTTGTTGTTTAACTATGACACTTTTGACTGCCTTGAGATTTTCGGGCCTTTCTAAGCCTTCCGCCAGTATTAGACGATGTACTGTAGGATGAAGTTTATTCAGCTGCTCGACCCTGGCTGCAGTAATGGGCTTGCCTTTCAGAAACACCGTCTAATGCTGCGTTAGCTAGACAAAACATTTACTTTATGCCTGAAACCTTACGCAAGACTGAGAAGAGCACATGGCGCCGCAAAGAACTGAACGTGAGAGGGGGCCAAGGGATAGAGATGTATACAGTGCGGACTCTCCTGGCAGTATAAAACGCCCGTGAAACGTCAACTGGAATCTGTCAACATATTTCAAATTTTATGACTTAGAAAGCCCTAACAACTAGGCTTGGCCCTTTTTCACTGTTGGTGTGGCGGTAAACAAAGTTCTATAGTATCCATAGCTATAGGGGTTTTTTCTTACAGATTTACATGCAGTATCCTTGTTCCATAGAAACATAATTACCATTTTATCCATCAACCATCCTTTTATTTTTGGGTTCTAGTCTTGCGTTCCTGTCCTTTGCTGGTCACATCTGGGTATGGGTACGGAGTATTTCAAGACTATTTCCCACATACTACAAAGCTTACATATTAACGAATATATAGAAGCATCACTTTCTGAATTGGCAGATCTTGATTAAGTCATGTCATTTACGTTTTATTTGTGCTAGACCTATCAATCGATATAGACTCGATAAAAGAAATAAAAAAAGAAACTACCGCAACTGACTCAACTTGGTCGAACTCCGCACCAACTCAATGCAAAACTCGCCCATGTCACCTTTGCCCCCCGACTCCATGATCTCCTTGGCAATCGCCTCCTCGACAATCTCCCGGTAACGATGTCGGTATTCTTCCTTGACCAACTCTAGATGCCGTGGCTCCCAGTGCAGCCGCACCAGCCGCGAGATGAGCAGCTCCGAGCGCTCTTTGCCCGGCCGCGACTCATGGATAGCCTGGTGCAGAAGCAGGGCATCTCGCATGGGCCGATTGATTGCGCCGTTGAGCACGTGTACGAGGGTTTCGCCCTGAGTGTGTTAGGTGACATGACCAAATACAAAAAAGAAAAAAGAAAGAAAGAAAGAAATGAAGACGTACCACCAGGTTGGGTGACTTTTTGATAACCTCCTTGGCAAAATTCCGCTTGAATTGCGCGTCATACACTCGCATAATCTCGCGCAGGTGGCTGTCGCTGCGCAGCAAAAGAATGTTGATCATCGCTGTCTCGCCGCCCTCCCTCGACACCAGCGCGTGGTGCAGATCCGACAGATCTCGCTGCACCAAATGCAAATCCAGCTGCTGCGACTCGGGCTGGCGGCGTTCGGATAACGCCAGCAAAATGGCTGTGCGGAACTTGTCGGCCTTGAGCTCGGCCTTCATGCATTTCTCCAGGTCGTCCGAGTACCGCGCATCGCGGAAGCAGTTTTTGATCTCGCGAATGTCCGCGTTGCTGCGTCCGATGAGCGACTCGATTAGCAACTCACGCCGTGATGTGCCTGCTTGGTAGTAGCAGTTGGCCCAGTACGCCTCAGATTCCCACCGACCCAGCGCCGTCGCGTAGCACACTTTGCCAAAGGAGGTGCTGCCGAGGCGCATTTTGATGTGCTTGGCGATGTTGATGCCCTTGCCTTGCACCTTGGCGTGGTTCTTGTATTCCTGGCGCAGCGCCAGGATTTCGTCGCTGGTCAGACTCGGCAGGATCTCGAGCAAGGGCCGCGTGTCCAGGCTGGTGCGGTGTGAGAGCGACTCTTTCAGAGCTAGAGCATCTGGCACAGGGTCGTAGAACATGACCTTTTTGCGACTGGACGGCGCGATCAGGATGATGTCCTCGTTGCCGCTGCGGCTGGAGTGTCGGGAATGTCTCTTGCGCTCTTTCTCGATAATCTCCTTGTCGCGGCCTTTTTCCCTCTTGTCGCGCTCGTCTCTGGATTTGCTGTGCTTGTGCTTGCTGCTGCGGCGCCGGTCCGACCCAGATCCGCCCAGACCTTCCAGGTCAGAAATATCGTCGTCGTGAGCCAGGCCGACCGGGTTCATGATGGGAGACGGCATGGGCGAGATGGACTGGTAGGTTCCCTTGTATGCTTCCAGCAGCGGACTCGCCGGCGGACGTCCGCCGGCAACTCCTCCTCCTCCGACAGAAAGATTGCTGGACACAGACAGGCTGTGAGGACGGCCCTGGCGCCCGACGCTCTCTGCGCGAGACCGTCCTGGAGCAATCTCCAGGAATTGCGGCTCGGCACTGGCAACATACGGATGCTGCTGCTTTCCGAACTGTGTTTCGGCGCTTTGCGTGTACGAGGGCCGTTCGTTCTTGGTGCCATATTTGATAGCGTGGTCCGGGGTTGCGTATTGGAAATGCGGCGGTTGCGCATATGACGATGTTGAGGTATAGCCAGGTGCTTGCGAGTATGCGGTCGTCGCAGTAGCCGGATATCCGCCGGGAAAGGCGCCTGGAATTGACTGCGCGCTCGCCGGATGGGTGCTGGGAGGCACGTACCCAGGCATCTCGCTTGCGGGAATGGGAGCCCAGTCCGGCGGTAAAACCGGAGGCACTGTGCCAGGCACTGTGCCTTGTGGAGGAGCATGTCTGGGATCTGAGTATTGATTCATGGCTGGCTGTTGGTACGAAAACTGCTCTGGTTTGGCGTAGCTCGGATGAGTACCTGGTCTGCTGCGATCGTCATCGAGACGATAAGTCGAGCTCGGTCGTTGCGACGATTTCGACACAGATTCGCGAGATGACCGCGGGTCTTGCGACGAGTACTGGCGACGATGCGAACTGTCGCCATACGCGAGCGCGCTCAGATCAGAGTCGCTATCGGTCTCGTCCGAGGCGCTGCCATAGCGACGGCTGGTGCGGCTGCTACGATACTTTTTGTTGTCTTCGTCTTTATATTTGCTCGATCGACTGGAGGACGACTTTTCATGATACCGTCGTTTCCGATCTTCCTCCTCATTGTCATCCTCCGATTCAGAATGGTAATACCGATCTTTCGCGCGCTCCTTGGCGCGATACCGGTCCTCGTCGGACGAGTCGGCGGCGTCGTACTTATTGCTGTATTTTTTGGATGACTCCTTGTAGTCGGCATAGTCGGCACGACCGCTGGTGCGACTGCTAGACGAGTATTTGGCCTCGCGACGTCTTTCGCGCCGCTTCTCCTCGGCCGACTCATCGTCATCGTCGTCATCATCGTAGTATTTCTTCTTGACCTCGACTGCGGGCGAGGGCGCGCGGACATCGCGCGATCTGGAGCGCTCGCGTCGTCCGCTGGGCGACTTTGAGCGGCCTCGCGAGCGCGGGTCGCTGACGAGCAGAGACGACATGTCTGAGATGAGGTTGTTAAAGTTGAGGTTTGTGCGACCAGTCGAGTGAGTGCGGGGTTGGCGATCAATACTAGAGGCGAGTAAACAAAGACAGCCAGCTCGCTCCGCTCCGCTCAGCACAGCAATATGAACGTCCACTTTAGCATCAACACTTGTTTAGCAGAACAAACACACGATGCATCTGCAGGCGCACAAAGGTTTGTAAAAATTGGTGGCAGGAAGGAAAAAGCACGAGGCTGAAAGGAAGCTCACGCGCATGAGCGATCTCCGCCGTGCTGCAGTAGTCGCGCTTTTAGCAGCTGAAGACGCCCGCTCTAGCCTGCATGGGGAAACTGACCTCTCGTATTCGTGGCAGCTGTAACGCCAACAATATTAAATATTAATGATATTGGCCAAAGTATTATTGTGGGTTCGTTCGTCATAATAAATAGGCAGGCTCGTGCCTCTGCCTGACTGTCGAGGCACACCGTTGCTCTGTATAGCTAATTACGTACTTGCTCTGTATGTAACTAGTTACTTTGCAACTGCGTAACTACGTAACTAGTATTTATTGATTATTAACCAGAACAGGGTACGTATTAACTACTAATTAATTAGCCTTTATTAAAGTTATGCCCACATGCCATAATAATGTTTAATGTAATTAATTATTGGCTCTCGCCAACCAACTTTTGGACTCTGCTCGCTTACGTCACGCCCCGAATCCTCCGATCTTCTCTCTCTTCTTTTTCCTACCAACTGCATCTGACCTCATCTGCAGTGCTCACTGCAGCACTCACATCAAACCGAATAATACGATGTAGACCACGCCTAACCGCCAAAATGGAAGCCCAATTCCAAACCCATAACCAATTCCCAACCCCGCACTCGCGCTGGCTCGCCCTCACCCAGCGCACCCCCTCCTCGCACTCGTCTTTCCTCTACGGCGTCAAATCTACCAAAATCTACTGTCGCCCGACCTGCTCTGCGCGCCTCGCGCGTCGCGCCAACGTCGTCTTTTATGACTCTGCCGACCAAGCTCGCCGCGACGGTTTCCGACCCTGCAAGCGCTGCAAACCGGACAACCCTGCGTTTGTGGGCGAGAGCGAGGAGGTTGTTGCGCGGGTGCTTGCCCTTTTGCGTGTGAATCACAGCAGCAGCAGCAGTTCGATTAAGATGAAGCGGAGTTTGAAGCAGCTGGCGAGCGAGGTCGGTGTCACTCCGAGTTATCTGTGTCGTGTGTTTAAAAAGACCATGGGGGTGACGGTGGGCGTATATATGATGGAATTCGAGAGGGAGAGTAGTGCAGTGCAGTTTTCTATTAATAATGATAATGACACGAACGCAGCGAGCAGGGCGCCGATTGAGAGTCAAGATGCAGGAAACATGGACTGTGGCTTCAATCTGGACGAATGGTTCTGCATGGAAGAATTCCTGCATGACAGTGTCTACCAACAATAGTTGGGTATAAATTCATGTATATAGCTTCAAAGATATGTCGATCAATTCTAGATCACCACTTTGTCCAATTCCACCCCTTTACTCTGACCCTAACCCATACAAAACACAACAACGCACCCACATAGCTGAGTCCAGCAAAAACAGCAACGCCCCAATACTTCTCTCTGCCAGTCGCCTCCACTGCATCGAGCAGACTGCCCGCAATGGGAATGCTTGCCAGCACGCCAAAGGCCACGACAGTATAGCAACTCGCATAATACCGGCCGTAGTCGTGCGTCTCGCACAGCTGACCCAGACAGATTGGCGTTAGACTTACATTCGAGCCGCTGAAGAAGCCAAAAATTAGAATGAAAACTATTAACAGTGCGTCATTTTGCAGAGCCGGTACGACGAGCATATCTGCGAGCCAGAAACACAGAACCGATACCGTGCACAGAAGCAGCGAGACAATAATCGTATTGTACCGGCCAAACCGATCGGCCAAGTCGCCTGCCACGTACCGACCAACACACGACGCAGCGTTGAGAATAGCCAAAAGCTGGTATGCAAACGCCGCCGACCCGGTCAGAACCGCATCATGAGACAGCGCCTGGCGATCAATATAGTAGCTCGGCGTGTAAGTAATCGGTACGAAATACGCCAAATCCATCAACAGCGATCCAACACTTGTAACCGCCAGGGCCCCTGTGCCATCCATAAAAATCCGAGCATCCGGCAGCGTGTCTCTCCAGGTAGTCTGGGAACCTTTACGCGGTGGAATCCTGCTGCGGCAAAATGCTACGCTGGTGGTGCAGAGAACGAGCAAGACGAATGCCATAATCCGGATCGACCAGCCCCAGCCGACTTGCGGCAAAAGGCTTTGTATCATCAGCGGGAATACGACGCCACCGAACCCGGCGCCGATAAATGCGATGCCGCTGGCGAGGCCGCGACGTTTCATGAACCAGTGAGCCACGCTGCCCATTGAGGGAGTACAGAGGAGCGATGAGCCGATGCCGGTGATGATGGAGAAGGATAGAAATATTTGGTAGTACTCTTTTTTTTTAGAAAAAAATAAAAAAATAATAATAAGCATTAGAGCGTGAAAAGGGGCATGGGAATCATCCTACCTGTACAAACACTCAGCGCAAAGACACCGACAAGCGTGCACACCGTCCCTGCAACGATCAACGCCCGCGGCCCCATTGCATCAAAAGTCGGCCCAACCTGCACACCAAAGAGCCAAGTGACAAACGCATAGATGGAGAAGATCCAGCCAATGTTTGATGGTGTTTCGTCTGGTAGCAACACCTTGGAGACAATGACCTGCAGCACACCGGCCGTGTTGTAGATTCCTATCGATGCGGTCAGGCCGCACCAGGCACCGAGCACAACCAGCCAGGCATCACGGCCGCCTTCAGGGTAGGTTTCTATTTCGGGGGTTTCAGGGTTGGCTGAGAGAGGGCATTGTGATGGGTTGAGGGAAGGAGAATCACGTTCCATTTTGTCATCTGAGTGGGAAACATCCATTAGAAAGGTTGGAAAAAAGTTAAATCTTGAGTATAAAAAAGACAGAAAAATATCTAAAAACTATAACATTTAAAATTAATGGAAAAAGAAGATTATATGTAGTGTTTTCTAGTATTCTGCTATCACGACATGAGTGAACTCGTTGTGACCAATCAGAGCCGCACCGGCTGTGTACTCGAAATGACCAATCATGCCGCGCTCATCAACCTATATTATTTACAAATATTATTGATAGTATTATATTTTATATGATAGCAGTGATTATTTAAAGACAAATACTGTATTGTGCACATGTCACACGCCATGCTGTACTGATATAAATAACACAAGCTAACCCTAACCCTAACCTATAGCCCTAACAACCACCGCCATAAGCAACTGCAAGACTACAGGCATACTATATAATTCTTGTCATAAAATCTCATCCAAAAACCCGCAGATGATAGTTGACGTCGCATCCAAAACCGAGATCACTTGCTACTCCTGTGGTGTTGAGAGCTATCAACGCTAGCGCATACTCATCTAGCTTCTTAGTTTTGTCGTACACACTGGTAAGCTTTCTACATAATTAGCCTGCGTGGTTATTTGTCCAAATACTAGAAAGTAATAGTTTTAAGATAACAACGATGATAATGGCGGTACGTATTTAAATAGGGCGTGGCTTGTGTGAGAAACTAATGCAGATTTGCCGGCCAAGTAATCAGCCAAAATTTGGGGGGATGAATTAAATATCATTAATTTAGTATAAACTACATATCTAATAGCGCATGTGTTAATAACAATTAGACAAATTGTAGATCAAAATCTTGGTTTCCCTCGGGGGAATGAATTTATCAAAGTTCGCTCGGTCAACCGATTGCTTCAATGCTGAGAAATACAACACATGGAATCCCTCCTGTGCTGAAACGTCGGCATAAGCATTTTTATGGTTGATGGCCAATTTACGAATAAATTATTTTATAATTATTAAACAACATCGTATTTGGAGGATTGGATTAAACTTCAAGACTAGATCAAACATGGCATAGCGGGAGTGGGCGTCAGCAAGCGTATAAATCAAATCTTCTAATTATAACTTGGAATTATTTGCGCGATTCCGCCGACCCGCCGATTTCCTGCTGCCTGCGTAAATATATGTGTCATGGTCACAAAAACGAAAAAAAAATGCGAGGCAGGAATTTTACATATCCTAAAATAACATCGTGGGAAAACCTATATGAAGGGGATCAAACCCTGTAGCTACATATACTTGATATTCAGTGTATCTCAAATTCTACTGATATCCTGATACACATGTAACAGAGTTCAACATACCCTGGGAGAAATACTTCAGAATGATCAAATTGGGCCTGTCACTTGTCGCTTTTGCGTCGACTCAATTTGTAACCTGCCACGCCTCTCCAAACGTGCTACCACTTCGACGACGGTCGAATCATGGAGCCCTACTGAATGTGACCGGGGCAGATCTTTACAATATATTTGATACCGAGGTTACTATTGGTAACCAAACATTCGTTGTGCAAGTGGACACCGGTAGCAGTGACCTTTGGGTGCTGCAGGATGGCTGGCAGTGCATTAACGGCACAACCAACTCGGAGATCCCACAGGCTGACTGCACGTTCGGCAACGCCACGTATAAGCCTTCACCCACCTTGGAGATAATTGAGGACGGATACTTTGGCGTTGTTTACGGAGCGGGTAATGCCCTCGGTGCACTGGCTTACGAGGACGTCACTCTCGGCGGCATCACTGTTCAACAGCAGATCATCGGACTAGTCAATAGCACATTCGATACAGGCAGTGGTATCGATGCAGGTGTCATGGGATTTGGCTATCCAGTTTTAACAATGGCCCACTTTGGCTCAAAATTCGCGGACAACGACTCACAGGCTTTGTTACTGAACCGAACCACATACGACCCAATCTTCACACGTATGTGGAAGCAAGGGCTAGTTGAGCCCTGGTTCAGTCTCGCTCTTGAGCGTCCATCCCCTGACGATGAAGTAGTCGGAACCGGAGGCTACCTGGGCCTGGGAGAGTTGGCCTCGGTGTCTTATGATACCGACTCCTGGGCTGTAAAGCCGGTCGAGGTCACGAATGGCATTCCCGGAGCCTTCACCAACAACACACAAGAAATTACTGAGTGGACCCTGTCTGTTGACGGCGTCTTCTGGGCTCCAGCCGACAATGTAAGCAACAGTTCTGTCGCCACTTCATCAACTCCTGGCTTCGGGTCGAACTCGACAGCCTTTCAAGCCGTTGTCGACAGTGGCCAGCCACTCAACTTGCTGCCACCTGAGATCATTGATGAGGTCCACGCACTCTTCGACCCCCCAGTGTATTATGATGCTACCAGCCGTGTCTATGTTGCTTCATGCGACAGCAAGCCGCCGCGCTTGGGCATCCAGCTCGCGGGACGCGTGTTTTGGCACAAGCCTGAGGATCTTATCATGTCTGTCGGGGACGGATCGTGCTCGTCGGCGCTGTATCCAACAGGATCCTCTTCTCTTGGGGTCAGTTTTAACTTTCTGGGCGATGCATTCCTAAGGAATGTCCTAGCCGTTTTCGATTTTGGCAACGATGAGATGCGATTTGCGTCAAGAAGTGACGGTGGCGGTGTTAGTTTACCAGAAACTTCAAATGTTGGGGTCTGTACTACTAGATGATATATAGACTAGTCAATTAGTATTATATAAACTTATGGTATTGAAGCGGCCTTGAATGTTAAAATCGAAAGGTGGTCTTAATCGAAAGATGGTCTCATAGATAGGGCACTGCTCTTCTCTTAACTTCCAGAAAATTCTACCAAGTTCTGTTAGTTATTTTGCTAGTTAATTCCTAAGACTGATCAATCCCATTAATATTAAGAGGTCAAGAAATTCACATAACTGTTGCTCAAGATTTATGGTGGCTCGGTAATAATAATGTTAGTTTGATTCCTGCAGCTAGTTTCTAAGAGATAGTACCACTTAGATATCTATAGACATCGACGATATTTTAAATATTTAACCTGTAAATAGGTACTGCAGATATAATACTAGGTAACCATGAAAAGTGGGGTTGACAACGTGACTGAGGGGCTGTTCGGGCAAGCCATAACGTTTTCTGGGCTTCTAGTCATGACCTGCAGAATTGAGCTTGGACCATTACCCAATGTCTTAAAACAGCGTGCCATCAGTATATTCGAAACTGCTGCTTCTCGCTAATCCTAGCTAACAGCTTGAATTCCAAACCCAAAGGAAGTGATCTGGCAAACTACTATCAGATTTATGCTCGGTATCAACAAAGCGGCTTTTGGGTTGTTCGTGTTGTGCGACAAGCAATGGCTGACATTGTTGTCGGAGAAAAGGCACTCAGCGGCGAGTGGGTGAGGATATCAGTCAAGTGTTTTGAGATAACGGATCGCATGATCATGTCATTTGAAGGCCGTTCGTGCAATATCGCTGACGGCGAGGGAAAACTTATCCCGAACGGCAAGCTAGGCCCCGAAGATGGGCAAACGACGAGAGAGGTGGAGGGCAGGTTACAGATGCTATGTAATGAGAGCGTGGGTGAAGTTTGAAAAAAAGAGTCAATAACTGCTAGATGTAAGTCTGATCAATGGCATGCGTTCCTTCGATCCCCAAGTCAGCCGAGCCTTCAGGATCGCCAAGATCTATGACATTCGAGACGTTGAATACATCAGGGTATCCAATTCTGATAGCAAAAAGAGTGTCATTAATATTCCTGGCAGATTCAGGGAACAGCAGTTCGTCGCCGACACCAACCAGCCCTCCTTTCTTACTCCTCCGTAGCTTGCTCATCACCATTCCGGCTCGAAATGGTTCGGGGAAATTATCAACCATGCGACATCCCATAAATGAGAAGGACAAATACAGTCCGTCGTGAGGGAGAATTTTCCGATAAGCGTTGCTGTTATTCCAGAGTAAATTCTGGCATATGGTGGAGGCGTGATTTTTGAGGGGGTTTTGATGTCCACCATTAGTCAAGTTGGTTGTAGAATGGCTTCCCAGCTGGGGTTGCATGTAGGGCAAAAATAAAATATGATAGGAAACATAACACAAAATACTTTCGTACTAAAACCGTAGACTTTCCTTGCAAAATAACGTGCACGGTGTCTTACACTTCGTCGTGACGAAGATCTCTTTCTAAGTGATTTGTCGATTTCTGCATAGGTTTCAAAAATTAGGAATTACCTGACCTACTTCACCGCGGGATAATGGATCACATATCGTTGAAATCCTCTCAAGGCGGTGTTTAAAGTTGTTCTTTTTGGGAGCATTTGCTAAAAGTCTAATCCAATCAGTCAAGAAAGTTTATGATGACACTGAAGCCTGTACTACTGGATAATATAAAGATTAATCAAATCATCGTATCGGAGCGCTCTTCAGTATGAAATTTGAAAGATGGTTTCACAGATCACCAACTGCTCTTCTTGGAAAACAAACCATTCTCAATTAGGAATCATCTTTCGATCAGTGTTATTTTTAGTGTTGTAAATTTTATTGACCAATCAATTATATCTCCGTTTAAGTTCTAAGATCGATTAATCCTGATTAAGAAGTCGTCCAATAGTTCTCTTGGGGGGTGCATTTGCTCAGAGTCTAACCTCAATCTCTTCATTTCTTCAGATTACTAGTAATATTAACAACACAAGGGACAAGAGCTAGAACAGGGGCGCATACGTACGTTACCGCGTATTGCGCATCCATAAGCCAATATATTAATTATTATTATTACTATTCAAAATACTCCATCAATTGATAAATAGTCCGTTGGCTTCAAGTGTTGGCTCATGCGGTGATTGGCCGGACATCTTCATTACTAAGAACGGGCTAGCCGTGTGGATAACAACAATTCTAGAAGTATTCTAGCGTGATCCCGCCCCAGCAAAGCTTAACGGAAGTTAAAATACTTTCGGCCAAGAGTTCAATTCTTAATGTGTATCACTCGGAATTGAACGAAATCGAATCTTCGCCGGGGTTCGCCCCCAATATCTAGGCTCACTAATTCGGTCATAGATGAACAGGCACACAGTGTCTCAAGAGTCCCAGAGTTGACTGTCCGATTAATCTAACGTTGCTGCCCTGGGTCATGATAACTTCGGATGAGGTCGTGGAAAGCCGTAGGATTAAATGAAAGGCGCGTAGTTAAACATCTCGATTTCTGCGTTTAGCTTAACTCTAGAAATAGCGAAGACTACGCAACTATTCCGGTAGTTTGGGTGACAACGATCAAGTAACCCCTTAAAAAAATGTCTCCACTCCACAACACTCGAGCACGAACACACCAATCAAATTTCTTCTATGGGTTTTGATTTAGTTTTCTAAAGCCTATTTCCGCAATTACAGCCAATCGCGACCCATACTAGGTTCGTGCATCTTTACTATGTTCGGAAGAATCCGCAGATACTCGGCCCTGCGGAGTACATGCTAAATTGGTTACTATTTAGGGAATGTCAAGAGTCAAGCTCAATTAGCTAAAAATGGGCCTTATCTACTAGCTATTAATGGTAACTTAGTAGCAACCTTGTGCGTCAACAGTGGGTAACCGAGCCCAGGGCAGTTAGGGATATAAATAATACTTGAAGCCAACGTCCCTCATGCGATTATGAGAATTCCTTCTCTACTTACGTACTGAGGTGAAGTTCAAAACGCACAAATTTAAACCATGGTGCAAATATCACGTGCCTCTCTGGTGAAGGGCGCCGCCGTTGGCCTTATGGCCACGACGTCCGCGACATCGAGTCTAGGGTACAACTGTAGCCCTGGACAGGCCTGCTGGCCGTCTAACAAAGAATGGGAGAGACTCAACGACACACTCTCTGGGAACTTATATCGCACGGTTCCCTACGCAGCAACCTGCTACTATAGCTCTCCGCATTATGACCCTGAACCCTGTGCTGTCGTTGCCGAAGATTATAAAGAAAACCAACCACGAACAGAGGTATACGGCGCAGCGTCGGGACTGAACTGGGAATCGTGTCTGTCCAACACCTGCGCCCTGAACCCGTCGAACACGTCTCAGGTCCTTTCCAATGACTGTTACCTTGGTCGATTGTCATCGTTGTACGTCGATGCTCGTGACGCTAGTCACGTGGCCACTGTCATCAAATTCGCCCAAGAGCATAATCTCCGAGTTAGCATCAAGAATACTGGACATGACTACTTTGGGCGCTCTACTAGCCCAAACACTCTCGCAATCTGGACCCACAACATGAACACTATGAAGTATCACAAAGACTTCACTGCGTCCAACTGCCCTGCCGCGAATGGAAAAAATATCGGAGAGATGGGAGCTGGTACGCAGGCGGTGGATGCGTACACCTATTTCCAAACCTTTAACATGGATGTGACTGGTGGCAACGAAGGATCAGTTGGCCTTGCTGGTGGCTTTGGTCAAGGAGGTGGCCACGGTGTCTTTGGTCCTTCGTATGGCCTGATGGTAGACAATGCTGTCGAGTTTGATGTCGTGACTGCCGATGGCAAATTCCGAACAATCAATCAGTGCAACGACCCAGACCTCTTCTGGGCCATGCGAGGCGGTGGCGGCGGCTCCTTTGCTGTTTTGATCAACTATCGCTTCCAACTCCATGAGGCAGTGAAAATCAATGTGTACTCGTTCTTAGCTGAGTTCAAGCCTAGCAGCAACAAAACAACTACCAACTATCCTGTGTTACAGGAGGTTCTCACCAAACACGCAACTTACCAGCCAGTTTGGTCACACAACAACGTCTCGGGCCATGCTTATTACTGGCCCGGCGAAGTTGCACTTTACTTTGTTCTGCCTTCGAACAATGTAACAGCTTTGAAGGACTTGACCAGTGAATTCGACTCGTTCGTGTCCAATCACCCGGAAATCGTCGGCCAGAGCAACTACACTACCTACGATACATACACAGACTATCTTGGGCTTACCAGTGCCATTGCTTCTAAGCTATCGCCGGGCGGAATGTTTGAAATTCTTGCAAGTCGACTTGTACCAGAATCACTATTTGGAACCAACGAATCGGTAACCGACTTGGTGGATGCCGTAGTTAAAGGAATCCAAATCGGCGAAGGTATAATGCCCGGACTTACGTCTCTCATCCAAATCATCATGACAACGCCTGTAAACCACCAGAACGGCGCCGAGACAAGTGTCAACCCTGCCTGGCGCTCGGCTCTGTGGCATACTATCATGACCGGTGGATGGTCTGAAAACCTGCCCCCTTCAAACGCAACCGCAAGAGTCGAAGGATGGTTGGGTACCATCGAGCCGCTGAAGGATATCACGCCTGGTGGAGGCTGCTATGTGAACGAGGGTCACTACTTGGAACCGGAATGGCAAGAGACCTTTTTCGGTACGAATTATGTTGGTCTTCTTGAGGCGAAGAAGAAGTATGATCCTACACATTTCTTTGACTGCTGGAAGTGTGTTGGCTGGGAGGGACTATCTGAGTAAGTTTTTTTTCTTTTTCTTTTTTTACTATCTGACTATTTCATCTTTCGTGAGCTAACCTTCAACGCTTAGTGACTACTACTGTTACGACGATAAAACCTATTAGGTGTCTATTCTTGGGGTTTGCAAGAACCAGAAAGTCGTAAAATATTTATCTGTATTTAAGAGATAGAGTTCAATTCTTACATCAATTGATATAAAGTAATTTCAATTTTACTAGCAATTGTAGTTGTAAAAATGATGTTGGAATGAAAGCACAATGGTCCTCTAATTAAGCTCCCCAAAGATACGCCAATATGTACGCTAGACCCGTATAGGCAAGAACTATTCAAGTACCATAATATTTAAATTCTTTTCAAGTTTAATAAGAAAGAAGAAATATCAATAATGACACAAGTCAAGATACCGCATAGCCTCCGTTTAGGCCAATAATTGTGCGCCAGTAGTCTACATATGTTGTGGCCCTGGGCGATATCCTGGCCGAGGTCACAAAAGATAACATTTGAAGATTTTAATGTCAACTCTATTTCTTTTAAATTGATCTTCATTATAAATAGTACTTTTGTTATTAGTTGGATATTCGGGATATATACATTTATCGAGTATTGAATATTGAGTATTTGGATTTCTACAAAGTTCAAATTAGGGCAAATAGACCACAGTTGCGCAAAGATACAACCTCGACCAATACATGCTAGAGTTGAAAGGACAACCACCACAGTTCATATCATGAGAATCGTAGTTATGATACGAAAGTACTATGAGAGCAAGATACTCGGCTACATTCATATGTTCAGTGTTGATATATACATCTATGCATATATGCATATTTACACGTACATGTATTTGTCCAACAATGCTAAGCGCTATAAATTTCTCCATCCTTCATCAATCCCCGCGCGATCAAATCCCGCCCAGGCTGCCCATCTACAGGCAGCTCGTTCACAAAATGCCAGTGACTCTGCTGCGCCCAGCCCTTGGCTTTCCAGTCATTCATCTGGCCGTGCGGAAACAAATCAACGACTTCTCTCAGTGCCGGATCGTGCGAAATCGCTACAAACACGTTTTCATTAGCATCAAACTCCTTGAGCACTTCAACGGACCGCAATGCCTCGGCCGGATCGTCGTACCAGGACGACGCATCCTGGGAAGGTTCGTAGAATGTAGACGAGCGGGCTTCTTCCTCTCTGCCCCCTGAGGTGTTTTTTGGATGGCAGGACGTGAATAGCGAGCATGGGCATGGTACCGGCAGTCTCGGCGTGTCCAGCTTGGTCTCCACGGGCAGAGTCGACGGCATAGGTACGTATTTTGTTGGGCGATACATGCCCGGAAAGTGAGAAATATCTCCGCCTAGAAACACAAAAGTGCCAGGTGTGGTCCGGACGAGGCCCGAGATGTGGCCGACTGTGTGTCCGGGAGTGTTGAGGATGTAGAAACTGCCATCTCCAAAGTAGTCATGCGCATCATACTGGCCAATCTTTAGGCCAGAAGCTTTGAAATCAATCTCTACAAGCTCACGCCCGCCTTCAAAATCAGACTGATGCAGCGGCGAGTCCTGTCGAACGGGATACCCGGGCAGAAACTCTTTGGTGAATCCGGGGCCGACAATGATCTTTGTCGAAGCAGGAAAGCGCTGGATATTGCCCGTGTGATCGTAGTGGAAATGGCTCCATACAACAGCATCGACCTTGTTAGCATTGACGACTTCGTTTTTGGAGTCTTTCAGGATATCAAACACGTCGTTCTTGACATCCAGCCCCAAGACACCTTTGCTCGTCACGCCGTGGAGGACTGCAGGCGGCAAGTTCCACCAGTCCTTGCGCGAGCCATTGTCGAACAACACACGCTTGTCCAGACGCGAATTGTAGATGTAGAAGACAAAGGTGGGCAGGTTGAGTTTCTCGTGGCCCTTGATCTCGGGCTGCATCAAGCTGGTCGTCGACACAACGATCTCGCAAGTTGCGTCGACGGCCCAGAGCTGGCACACGGCGGACGACGGGGGGATGTTAAGGGGGGGAGGGGCAGTCATCATTGAGCGTTGTGTTTATTTATTTACAGAAGATGTATCGAACAGGTGAAAATGATGGTAAACTGAGGAATGCCGATTCTTTCGGCGTCCCCACCAGCCCCACAGATTGCATTTCCCCAAAAAAATCCCCAAGATCCCCAAAATCTCGCAGAAGAGCGCACTGCACAAATTGCCTGGCAGGGGGAACGGAAAGGGCAAGCAGTCAATTGCAATTTTGCAACAATTCTTAACTTCTCATCGATTAATTCTATCGCGTCAATCATCTTGTTCCACACATGACTCGACGACCTTCCTCTTCCGGCCATGTCGCCATCGACCCGATAAGATATGGCGAGTGGAGACCGTGAGGGGGTTGGTTCTTCTCTCCTCCCAGTTTCTTCTTCCTTTCTCTTTCCCCATCCATTAAAGCCGTAGACTCGAGGATATATCACCATGCGGGTCGCTATCCTTCTGCCCATCGTCACAGGCGCTGCGGCGCGCTGGCTGCCTTATCAGCTTCTGGGCCAAACACAGACACCACTACTCGAGGACGCCCCAGGACACCATGTCTGCCCGCTGCCAGCCAAGGTGACGCCGCCAGCCGATGGCTTTCACTCGTCGCATGACTTTGTGCAGGACAAGGCTGTGTTGAAGAGACAGGTCGATCGCCTGTCGCGCGCAGTGCAGGTGCCCAGCACGTCGACCGAGCTGGAGGACGACCCGTGGAGTGATTATTACGCCCCGTTCCTCGAGCTGCACGATGTGTTAGCCGATTTGTTTCCTCTTGTGTATGCCTTGACCGTTATTATCTTCTCTAGGACGAAGCTAACAAAACAGTCACTCATATGCCAAAGTCGAAAAAATCAACCGCTTCGGCCTGGCATACACCTTCAATGGCAGCGACTCCACGCTCAAGCCCGTGCTCCTGATGGCGCATCAAGATGTCGTCCCCATTGACGACGCCAACGACTGGACCTATCCTCCATTTGAAGGCCACTACGACGGGCGATGGCTCTGGGGCCGGGGCTCCAGCGACTGCAAAAACACGCTGATCGGCATCCTGTCAGCCGTCGAAGACCTGCTCTCGCAGGGCTGGTCTCCAACACGCACGTTGCTTCTTTCCTTTGGGTACGACGAGGAATCCAAGGGCTACAAGGGCGCCGGCGAGCTGTCCAAGCACTGGGAGCAGCGCTACGGGCCCGACAGCCTCGAGTTCATCCTCGACGAAGGCGGCATGGGCCTACAGACCATTGGCGACAAGATCTACGCACGGCCTGGCGTGGGCGAAAAGGGCGCGATTGACCTGCACTTCGCGCTCGCCGTCGATGGCGGCCACTCGTCTATCCCGCCGCACCACACGGGCATCGGCATCATCGCCGAGATCGTCTACCATCTCGAGCGCGAGCAGCTCTTCACCCCGCGTCTGGACCTCGCCCACCCTGCGCGCCAGGGCCTCGAGTGCCAGGCACGCCATTCTCCGGATTCCGTCGAGCCCTGGCTCTGGTCTGCCCTGCAGTCGTCAGACTACGTCGGGCTCGCGGAAGCGCTGAGCGCCTCGCGCGGGGAGCGCACGCGATTCACCTACCAGACATCGCAGGCTGCGGACTTGATTGGCGGCGGTGTCAAGATCAACGCCCTGCCCGAGAAAATCAACGTGACTGTAAACTACCGTGTTGCGCTGCACGAAAATACAAACATAATCAAGAAGCGCGCTGTCGAGATTGTCTCGCCCATTGTCAAGAAACACAACCTTACGCTGTCGGCTTTTATCAAGGATGATGCGGGTTGGGCCGTTGATGGCATCAACACCAACAACGAAAGTGACGGCAAAAACCACCTGGATATTTCCGTCTTCTCGCCTCTCCTCGAACCAGCGCCTATCAGCCCTACCTCCCCAAGCAACGCCGTCTGGACGCGGTTCTCGGGCGTGACTCGCCAACTATTCGAATCTTTACCGTCCCCTTCGCCTGCAGCAAAAGGAGAGGAGGAAGAAGAGCAGAAACAGGTGATTGTAACCGGCGACGTCATGACAGGCAACACCGACACGCGCTTCTACTGGAACCTGACGCGCAACATTTACCGCTTCAACCCGATTCGCGAGGAGCACTCGCTGAACATTCACACGGTGGATGAGCGCATTGATATGGCTGTGCATTTGGAAGGGTTGGCTTTGTATTATGGTGAGTTTCTCCTTTTTTCTCACTTGGCTTGAATGGTGTGTGCTAACTATGGCAGAATTGATCCGAGCTTTTGATACATGGAAGGAATAAATTGTACGCATGTTAAAAGGTTATAAAGATTAAGATTAATCAGAGTTACATTCTTGGTATCATTTAACTGCACCAATAACCAGTAAAGGAGCGTCGGTGTATTTACAATACATTGGGTAATAAACAGTGAAAAAAAATGCTGCAGCAAATCGACATAGCGTTTATATGTACAATTTCATCGCATGTTCCGTCCCTTCAAGAGACGGTTTCGAGAACCAGCCAGCTTGGAATTAAGGCCTCAACAATAACAAAAGTTCTTCTGTCCAACTTGAAATTGGGCAATTTAAAGCAAGAAAGCGGGCAGCAAAGCCATGAGAACGGCAGAGCCGAGGCTGGCATCGACAGCAACGGCAGCACCGGTGTGGATGGAGGTGGTGGTGGGAGAGCCGGTGCCAGAGGCGGTAGGGCTGCCGCCGGGAACAACAGTGGTTTGGAAGACGGTCGACTGAGGAACGACAGTGGTGTGGCCGTCAGAGACGATGGTCGACGAGATGACACTGGCGCTGGTGACCGTGGTGGACCCGGAAACGGTGGGCACGACGCTGCCGCTGCCGCTGGGAGTAGTGGTGACCGTGACGGAAACACCGGTGGTAGGGCTGGGAGTTCTGCATGTCAATGTCAGCAATGTTTTAGGTCAGTGATGTCTGCAATCTTACGTGACAGGAGCAGTGGTGCCAGTGCCAGTGCCAGTGCTGATGCTGGTGGCAGTGGAAGTGGCACTACCTGTACCGGTGGAAGTACCAGTAGAGGTGGCAGAGCCGGTGGTGGTGGTGGTGCCGGCACTGCCGCTGCCAACGGTGAATTCACCAGACTCGGGCAGCGATTTACCGGGGGTGCCAGCGTTGCGCGGGTCGAGGATGACCTTGTAGCTGCCGTCGGCAATGTCCGTGGGCTTGACCGAGTATGTGTAGGTCGAGGTCTGGCCCGAGGCAGCGCTGGACGGCTTCACGTCGGTGGCGAGCAGCTTGCCGGGGGCAGGGTTGCCCAGCTCGATTTCCCAGTCAGTAGGGTCGGACGAGTCGTACTCCCAGACAATGTCGAAGCCCTTGCTGGCATCGACAGTATCGCCCTCAGCGGGCTTGGTGATGGTGATTCCCTGCGCAGCAGAGAACAGGGCGGCCGAAGCCATGAGGGTGGTGGGAACGAACGAACGCATCTTGATTGTTGAGGTGGTTGAGATTAAGCGAGTGTGCTGACTTGATGTCTAACTTTTTTCTTCAGAAAAACAGATGATTAATTAGTATATGATGAGCAGAAGGGAAAAAAAATCTGGGATCAACTCGGGGGCTCACTCGTTTTAAAGGCGACGGCGTTGGATTAGGTTGGATCTAGTTGCGGATGACAGCACAACAAGCCCAAAACGGACAACAACGGCCGGCACTGGGATGATTTGCGAAATGAGATGGAGGTGATTGGGACCAAATTGGGATCCAGGAGGGTATGTAACGTTGCGGGGGCTGAAAGGACACACGATGATGAGAGCACAGTATAATGCATGTTTGCTTGTTTACCAGGCGCAGGTCGGCGTTTCATGGTCAAACAGCTTATATAATCCGGGTTTAGCAGGGGCCAAACAGCCCAAAGCGGCAAGCGCGATGCAACCTGCGCCTGCCGCCCAACCAACGCCGGCCGATCGGCGCGCTGTCTCAGAGCGTCTCCATCGCCCCGTCACTCCAGCTTGTCACTTTGCCCGGTCGGGCATCGCCTGGGCTCACTATTGATGTTGGTGAATGTTCGCTATTAGCATGGTGGATGCGCTGGACTGTGGCAGTGGAGTGCGCAGTGGGCATTGTGCCACATCCCAGGTGAACAGCCTCTGACGCCATCCCGCCGTTGTGGTCAGGCCCGGCAACACCTCATTGTTCGACAAAGTCCCAGCAACCATGGACGAGGATCGCCGTACGGAGGAACAAGTGTTGATCAACGCCTACAGATGAACCTGTCCCATGACATCTGACGACACCGCTTTTTTCGCACTGCCAGTCACCAACGAGCATCTCTCCCCCTTACTGGCCCTGTGTTGGACTGCGGACTGGAGTGTGGGCATCTTCTTGTCAGCAGCAAATAAGCTGCAATTTCCATGGCCACCGACAGGACTGGGTGGACCCGCGGGCGATACAACCTCGGTCCTCGTTCGTGTCTCACTATCGCGACTACTGACTGGTCGGTCCCCCGCAATTTGGCTATGTGCTACTATTTCAGTGTCCCAGTCCCAGTCACCACGTTGCACGCCATCCCTGTCGTCATTCTAATAATAAATCGTATCTTTGCAGTTACACTTGCACACGACTCCCGTGTGTCTCTGCCCGGGGGTTCTCCGATTTCCGAACAGGTCAAGCCGCCCGCCACCGCCACCGTCCACCTCTCGGATGTGACTTTCCGACCCATGGTTTTGTTGATGGAAGAGGCTTGTGCATGCTCCATTCGGCGAGGTACCGGAGAGTATTCTTTGTCTTTAGTGTGTGGCTTAGAAGAGCGACGGCCGTAACCAAGGATCCTCGCAAGAGCACTTTTCTACGAAATAGCAAAAATAACGAAATTTAACGATTTTTAAAGCCTACATACACGAGATCAGATCAATATGAGTACCCCGTAGAATGGAGCAAAATAACTGTAAAACAGTCAAGCAATATCAGCCACGTGATGCCGGCCGGCATTAATGCAAGCCTCACCGCGGCCAGCCAATCACACGCGCGGCCAGCGAATTCTAGAAACCACGCAGCTTATCGCGATCAACTTAACTCGCACGACAGTCGATACACGCTGGATGTGTTTTGTTTATTCTGTTTATGGAAATCTTTTGATGCAGAAAACACATACTGTCTCTTAGTGTGCCAGAAAGTCAGTCACTGACAGGCAAAAGAGAATCTCTCATACACACCCCACCCGACCCCTCATCTCGTTATCATATCCGACGACACAAACATCAACTTTTTGTGACCCCTTTAAAGAAAACACGAGAAAATCACACAAAACAAAGATGCTGGACATCCTCTGCTTCGGCAACTCCCTTACCCAGGGCTTCTGGCACTACGGCCTAGAAGAGCCGCACCCATACGCCCTCGCCCTCAAAGAAACTCTTGTTGAAGATGAAGTTGTCGAGGGCGAGATCGAGATTGATGTCGAAGGCAAGCCTGGCGATTTAGTCAATTGTCCGCCTGGCCAGTTTATCGATAGAATGAAACGCAGATGTACCCCTCCCTTTTTCTGTTTCTAAACGGATCTATTCTGACGATGTTTATTCTATATATATAGTAGAAGGAGAAAAGACATATGACTGGGTAATTGTCCTTGGTGGGACAAAGTATGTATTCACCCTCGACATACACCCAACCCATAAACATAGAAAAATGAGGAGGGAAAAAGCTAATAGGAACAAGCGATCTGGGCTACGGCTCCTTCTCCCCCGAAGCAATCTTCGCCGGCCTGCAAAGGACATGGTCTCTCGCTCTGGCCTCTTCGCCAACCACCAAAGTGCTCGCCCTCACCGTACCCGAGTGTGCATACAACTCGACGAAACTGAAACGCAACCGGGATGCATTAAACAAGAGCATTCTCGAGCACGAGGAAGATCGATTGTATGTTCTTTTTCCTTTTTTTCTTTCTTTCTTTCTTTGTTTAAATGAGGGTAAAACTAACTCGACAGTTTCACCTTTGATCTCAAATCCGCACTGCCTTACCACGCCATGGACGACGTGCTCAAGACCAAAATCTGGGATGACGGGCTGCATTTGACAGACAAGGGGTATGATATGATGGGCCAGCTTATTGCGAAGAGATTGGCCGAGTTGCTGCAGGGGAGTAAGACTTCTTGATGTACCAACAACACATATATATGCGCTGGTTGCAATAATGAATAAATGAATCAAGGAAATGGTGCAAATTATATTAATTACCACTAAGACGTATTTATATATAGAAAAAAAGAGGAAATAACCAGTTGATCGTCGTCCCAGTACAAACAAACACAGCAAGGGTATCATATCGTTCAAGAAACAAACGCAGCCAAAACCAATAAAATAAAACGAATTAATACCGCGTCCTTGGTAATGGCCGGTTTGGAACTGAAATCCCCCTGCTTTCGAGCTCTTCGACGTCCTTTTGTTTCAGCGCCACGAGGTCGAAATTCAGTGGTAAGTCTTGTCGTCCTCCTCTGTAAGCGTGTTAGTAATGTCATCATTATTTTTTGTTTTGGAAGACAAAACATACTTCAACCACATCATAACCAAGTTCCTGGCTCGATCTTTGATTTGCACCTGGTTGCGATCACCCAGCTGTGGAAGCGTCGACGCCTCGTCCTGGTGCTTGACTGCAGCCCAGCTTGTACCATACTTGCCAACCAACTCAACTAGCCGTTTATCCTCTGCAGTGGACCAGCGCCGTCGCACCTGCGGAATCCTCGCGCCGTTCGGTAGTCGCGTTGGGGATGTCTGGCTGGCAGATTGTTGGCTGGCGGATGGCTGCGTCGAATACGCCGGCGGGGAGGCGACAGCAGCAGCAACAGCCGCCGTGTAAGTGGTTGCTGGCGGAGGCCGAGCAGACGGAGGTTCATGATGCTTTTCAGCTGCTTGCCAAGGGATCTGGCGAGGCCGTTGGGGCGTCATCTGGGTGGGTTCCACCTCTGGATCCTGTCGTTGTCGCTTGGCCGGCTGCGCTGGCTTTTGGGCGCGTTTGTTTTGTAGGTCAACATTTCGGTTATCCTGCTCATACTCGTCGTCCGACTCGTTCGTTTCGACTCGTGTGCGTTTGCGAGGCTGGCTAGATGAGCCTTGGCCAAGTCGCTGAGAGTCGATTGGGGATACCCGTGATGCATTAGACTGTCGGTCAATAAAAGCGCGGCCCTGTTTATGCCTTTTGATTTCTTCCAGTATCGATCGTGACGAAGGGATGCTCTGGCTCGATGTAGCTGCTGCTTGTGTAGATGTGGGTGGTTGTTGACGAGGCCTATTAACTGGTAGGCTGCGCTGAGGGCTTCGCTGAGGGCTGGGTATGATGAGGTCTTCTTGAAAGTCGCCAATAAGAGTCTGATCGGGATCCGTAGAAAACGACGCCACAGGTACCGTCTCCTCTGCTCTTTGAGTAGTCGACGTGATGGGCCTCTTTGTTTTCTCGGCTGGCTTTGCTGCTAATTGCGACAGTCGAGGAGCAAAATCCTTGGCAGATTCAAGAGTAGACTCATTCGTCTGCTCAAGCGCTTTGGCTATTCGAACTAGACTCTGTATGGATCTCTGGTCACTGAAAATCCGGCTGTTGGACTTGCGTCGTTCTTTTGCTTGTCCAGGAGTTGCGTCGGCGCGTTTCTCGGTGATCTCTGCTGCTGGAAGCAACTCGCGCCGCCGCTGCTGACTAGAAGTGATTTCCGAAGATGTTGCTGCTGCCTTGGTCTGTTCTGGTGTGGCAACGGCTTGGCTAACGCGGTTGTTCACTGCTTCCTCGAGCTGGTTGTGGATTTCGTCCACCGCGGGCTGCTGCTTGAGAAACCGGTCAAGTTCCTCGTTTCGTGACCGGAGCCATTTCGCTACACTGTAGACAAATCCTTCCCAAGGAAAACGGGCTTCCAGACCCTCGTAATCAACTGCTCCTCCGTCATTAAAGTACTCTTGAATATCCCTAACTCGGTCTTGCACATCATCCTCATACTGCTCTGGCAGATTACCGTCTCTGTCTTGCAGACTTGGCAGGTTGAACCCACGAAGCATGGTCTCATCCTGAGATGTCTGCGTCTCAAGGATTTCATTGAAAAAAACGTGCTGCAACAAACCCCGAGGATCATAATTGTCACGATCTTGTTGGCTAACCAAACTCGTCATCAAAAACTGCGTCCTCATCTCAAGTGCCAAGTCAAAGGTCGGTCGTCGAAGACTGCTTTGCCCTGCCAGGTCAAGCCGGCTATTGCGAACAAGCACGTTCAAAAAGGGCAGTGGATATTTCCCTTCCAAGTCATACATGCTATCTTCGACCTCACCGGTGCGAGTTGCCTTGGTGAGTATCTCCAGAGCAAGCTGCGCGCAGTTTGATTTATAGAGAATCCCGTCAGCGCGCCAGCTTTTCGTTGGTGAATCAGAGGGAAGAGTGAGAACTGGAAGTTTTGCAGCAACCTGTTCGACGATCAGGTAAGTGTCGTTGCCAAAGCAGTTCTTCTGAGTGGCAAAATTGTCGCGCATGCGCTGCAGTCTCCTGCTCTGGCTACTCTTAGGGTCTTGGAGAGCCCGGGCCAGGCTAGAAATGCCACTTGGAGTTGAAGAATTGGCGGCGAACAAGTCCAAAATCGCAGAGGCAGCGCGATGCAGGTCAGGCAGAGAGTCAACCATCAAAAGCGTGTCTGCATCGCCTGTATCTGATTCTGAATCAGTTTGAAGCAGAGTCGTTCCGGAGACGTTGTGGTCGTCTGGTGATTCTGGAAGAGAACTGTTCTCTACACCGGTCTCTTGGGACTCTTGGATCTCTTCAGCCACATTAAACAGGCTGCCTATCCCATAACTCTCACTTCCAGAGTCTGCATCTGTCGAGACATCGTCAGCATCGTCAGTATCGTTAGCATTTGCTAGGGTTGACTGTGCATCGCCCATGATAACTGAGGTGCATATTGTATTATCGACAGCAACTTGCAAAGGTGAAAGTAAAGCAAAATTCGCTGAGAAAGGAATCGTGTAGTATCACTTCGACACAAATTTCATGACTGACCTGTTTGCTTTCCCTTTCCGCGGGCGGTGTGTCGCCCTTTGCCTCCCTTCCCCACGCCATGACTTTGACTGCTCAGGCCCCGTTCAGAGATAGGACTCTGAAGCACTCTTTTTGGCAGGCTCTGAAATCTGGCTGGATTAGGAGATATAGTGGCAGCCTTGCGCAACCTTGTTACGGGCGATTGTTGTTGTTCTAAGGCACGCGCCGCCACCGTCCCCGACCGCGTGCTTCTTCTCGGTGTCTCGCTCAGGGGATATTTCCTGTTCGGATCAACGAAAGACGACATGCTCATTGCTACTATATCATGAGGTGGAAATTTTCACTTCTGTTGTGAATAATAAAAGAGACTCGCACAGTCCGTTTCTTGACGAGGAAACGCGATGGACACAGGGAATTGTTGTTGGGACGAACGGATGCGTTAACACTAGGGTAGTATTTACCGTATGCTCACCGCTTACTTTGTACCGTTAGAGTAAATGGGCTTGGCGGTATTGAAATGGTATTTCAAGTAAACTAACCGTCCTAGCCTAGTACTAACATATTATATTACGAAAATTTCGCTTTGGTTATGCGTTATTTACTGGATAAAATGTACTTACAACCCTAATTCACAACTAGTGTACTTTTCGTTCTGAATATACACAGCCCATTCTGCAGGAGTAACGAGGTCACCTGACCGAATTTCCTGTCGTTATTACCAGATTCATGCATATAATACGGTCGCAATATTTGCAAAATCTTGAGTTTTCGTCTCAGAAATGGCTATATAACTCTAAAAATTGTGTCACAGTTTTTGGCAAGTATTATTAACATATCCAACTATTGTAGACCGTATTGATCTCCGGAAAATCTTTTCTTTTCTTTGTTTACGCGTCGTAAACATGGAAACAACCCTAACCCTAACCCTGTATCACCTGGTACTTTATGCTTATTCCAGGCGGCGGGCAGCTCGCCTGGTAAATTATAAGTTTATAATCGTTTTGTATTCTTTTACAATTGAGAATCTGGGAAGATATAGTTCGTAAGTCGAGGTGGAACGTCTGTCGTGATGTCTTTCGTTCGACCGACCAACCCCTTTTCTCATTGCAAGAGGATAAAACGAAAAGAAGGAAAAGCGAAACCGAAAATCTAAAAAAAAAAAATTTGACTAAAGAATTAATAATTAAGCAGTATATTATATTGGATGCAAAACCCACGTACGAATATCAATCTTATATTCAAGTTTCTAGCTCGTTTTTATTCTCCGCATCAATCCCCCCGGCAGGAAAGCTAAGCTTTCACGTATGGTGTTCTGGCCAAAATCTCTCTCTTTAGCCATCAATCGACAACCTGCCCTGCGTGCCTGTCCAATTTCATTCTCATAATCAACCAATAGATGTAGCGGGCTACATATACATGTGTATGTAATCTGATGTACATGTCTAAATGCCACCCTTGTAGATGCTGCATGTGGTAAACGACACAGATCCTCAAATTGCAAGAACTAAACTATCAACACGGTCTATAACACTGATAGATAGGTTGCATGCCATCAATTGATTTCCCTTGTACCAATTGCTAAATGCTAATATGTGTATGCAAGTATTCATAAAGTACGCAACAAAACAGATGTATGAATACATGTATTATTAAAAATAATAAACGAGAACAGTTTTATCTTCATATATCTAGACATAAAACGCAGAAATGCGATTGAAATAGCTCAATGTCTTTCAATATAACGCTTCGATGAAATAAATGATTCCAAATACGAGGAATGCGCATGCTCCGCCCAACGTGACTGCAATTCTTGTTAGCTATATTTTTTTTTTAATAAAGGGCGCATGAAAAACGTACCAGCTCGAAGGCTTACTCGGCCTGCAACAGCACGACCGCCAATGACAGCAGCTGCGGTGCAAATGGCATGTCCAACGACCGCTCCAATGGTGACCCACCAATAGTCCTGACCAGCAGCCATGGCAATGGTCGCAATCTGGCTACGATCACCCCATTCTCCCAAAAATGTCATGACAAAAGTCTGAACCCATGCCGGGCTGAGCAGCAGCGAAAACAGGTTGCTGGCTCCAGAAGTCACAGTTTTCAAAGTGAATCCGCGCTCTGGCGATACTTCGCGCGACGAGGCGGACGAAGCGCTGGCTGGCGGCGATGGCATACGGTTTGTGGACCGCGTGCGCCCGCCACGGCCAGCCTCTAATGCGTACGGGCTAATGTTGGACTTGTGGCGGTTCAGACGTCGTTGCTCATATTCCTTTTCCTCTAGTTCCATCTCGACTTCTTTCATTTCTTCACCCACACCCTCGTCCGGCGACATACCATGACCTTCCTTGAACATCTTTGCGGCAAATACGAGGAAAAGAATCGCCGCTGCGAACTTGGTGATGAATGCAGGGATAAGCGTTGGCACGGCGTGTCCAAGGACAGCAGAGAGCACCGTCATGGCAATCAGCGCTGAGAATGCGGCTGAGAAGACGATCAAGCGAGGGTGTCGCATTGCCATCAACGCAGCAACGAGGAAGGTTTTGTCACCAATTTCGGAAAAGAGGATCATGGTCAGAGAGAGGAACAGAGAGTGGATAGGGCTGAAGACGTTTTCCTGGGCGGGACTTGTGCCGGTGGTATGGGTGCCACCTTTTCCAAAAGGCTTTCGACCAGGGGGCCGGGGTTCAAAGTCAAGGGCCTCGTCATAAGTACCGCCAGGAGATTTGGGATGAGGAATAGAATGGGGTCGGTCAGGGAGGTCGTCAGGTTTCTACAACACGCGCAAGTCAGTATTTTGTACACATGACCAAAACTGGATTACACACCTCTAGCAGCTTCTGGCCAGTCTTTGAATCTGAACTATCAGCAGCACCTTCTCGGGAAGGCATCTTCTCTTGCTCGCTGTGAGGCAAAGGGCGTGCCTCCTTGGGAGTCTCGGGAACCTTCTCCTTAAGCAGTCTATTGTCCTTGGCCTTTTCGGTCATGCCGCCCTCTGTGCCTCGAGTGCCTTCTTTCGGCCCTACTCTGTCGGGGTCATCCATAACCCCTGCGTTGGAATTCGGGATATTTTTTCCCTCGAGGCCTAGCTTTTCGCTACTGTCCAAAGCCTTGTTCGTCGTCGTCGTTGACGAAGATTCGGTGCCGTCCGCCTTGGTCTTCTTCCTATCCCGCTCTGCACCGGTTTCTACCCAAGGCCCGTCATGAGGCTTCCCATCCTTTCCATCAACTGGGGCGTCCAGCGTCCCTTTGGGAGAAGCCTTGGAGCGGACCTCGGAGGATGCTCCTGACGGTGTTTTGCCATAGGCCAAGGTGCTGTCCGCAAGGCCGTCCGAAGAACTCTCGAGCGCAGACGAGCCCAAAGCGAGAAAAAGAAGCGCGATGGCGGGGGAAAGGCGATTAATCCGCATGGCGGCGTATTATGTCAATGTCGACAAGAAAGTAACCAAGGTAGAAAATGCCAGTTGAGGCGATTCGATTGTGGCGGTGCTGTCCGTAAGGAATGGAGGATGCGCGCCGAATTAATTAAATTATATGGTGGAAGGAGAGAAGACAAGAAGTTAGATCGCCGTGCGAGCAAAAGAAGCACACGCACAACCAAAAAAGAAAAAAAAATAGTCCTCAACGAGCACAGAAAAGGAGAATTGGCGGCGAATGAGGACTGGGAATAATTTTGTCTGAATGCAACTTCAGGCTGCGTCGTGTTTCGCCGCGCTGCAAGGGGCGAGGCCTCGGCACGTGACCCCGCCCGCAGTGCCAGTTTTAGTCTCGGGCCAATCACGCTGTTGAGAACACATCTCTCTGTTTTCCGCATCAATTATTATTTTAGTGACTGTCGAGGAACTTATTATTCCCGGAATATGTGATGAAGGAAAACACACTAACTGACAAGCCCGAATTCTTCTGCCAAGGGACACTCCGAGACTTGTCCGAGTTCCGCAGCATGGCATTTCCCTCCGCATAACGGTTACCACTTACCAGTACCATCAACCGGCTAGCACACCGGGAATAGTCTGCATATTGGATTTATTTCACTTTGTCTCAAAGCCCCTGCAAATGGTGGTTCTGTCCGATTCCGAGGTAGGCTGGCTGTCTGCCCCGCATCCAGGGTCTTACGGTGATACTGGTACTTGTCACACAACATGGTAAATATCTCCACCGCGTCGACTTTCAGGGATAATAACCCGGCGGTGTCAATGAATCTCCACCAGTTGCCCTGCTGTGGGCCCTCCAAGGATATATACTCCGGTGTTACGGAGGGGTTGATTGCTTGTATCTAATATAGGACTTGCCTTGTGAATGGCCCCAAGTCCCAGCTCAAACCGCAGTCTAGATTTGCGGTGTGGATTTCTCTTCACGGTGACAGGAATTGGCCCACCTTGGGCGTGGATTTCTTTGTTCTCTACTATAGTTTACATATGTAACAACCAATAATCACTTTATTTTAGAAATCGGACCTATTATCTTATGACCGCCCCTGAGTTTCAGCTGCGGAAGCATACCATCCCGCAAAGCCTAGCCCTAATTCCATTGAAAGACACGATAACGCCCCGTCAGCTTTCTGCCACGGTCAAGGAAATTTCTTCACTGATCCACACTGCCTCATCATGATTTCCTCTTCTGATGACCACCGGGCGTGCATACATGTAGCATCCGTCGCCCCTGGGCAGAGTTTTCCTTTCTTCTCCCAGGAACCTCGAATCTATCTACTGGATTATGAGATAATGTTCGACGTCCCGCTCTACCAGAATTCCCTCTGGGATAATTCAAGAAAAATAGAGTTATTGCCATTGGGATCGTTGCTGATAACGCTGCACTGGTGATCCGTGGCAAAGCAGCTGCCTCACTGGCCGGGACGATGGCTTTTACAGGATCAAACTGGAACCAGCATGGTAATCTGTATGTGACCAACTTGCTTTACACGTGTTGTGATTTAGCACTGACTGTCTTGCAGCTATATTATATTGCTCATCTAGCGTCCTGTTGATGTCACTATCTGCAACATTTCAAATATTTCCAATCAGGGTCAAAAATCACCCAAAAACAGTACCTCCTCTTACGGACCATTATGATGCCGCCGGGAAAGTTCGGTCTTCTGAGGAACGTTGCAAACGGGACCTGTTCTCTTGAAATACCCAACAATGGCTAAGCTTGCTGCTCAGTTGATGCACCTAGAAGGTGCTAGTGGTTGCTGTTACTATTTTGAAAAGATTCCAAATTTTCGAGTGGGTGAATCGTGAATCTTTAATCGTGATATGAACATTGCTAATGCCTGCTTCATTGAAACCAGACCCAAATGTATGCATTCATGTTACCAACTCCATTGCCTCGATACTGAAAGGAATAATGCAAAATGTGTGGTCTGGAAGGCCACGAGAAGGTCGACTGCCCGCTTCATTGTTCCACTACGTCTACACAGGACTGGACTGGTTCAAAACAAAAAAGCTCCGCAAAGATATTTTTGACTGACCAGAAAAATGTCTATCATTTCTCGGGGACAGAAACGACCCAGGAGTCTACGATCCTCTGTCAACGCAGCTGACACGCTCGACACCATGCCGAAACTCTACAAGGAGGCCTCAAATCTCAACATTGCAGTGATCGTAGAAGCCTATCACTCGAAGGAAAACTTGGCCAGTTAGGGTTAGTTATTATGTTCCCCCAACCTCTAGTCAGGATGGCCTGACCTCTAATTCCTAGTTACGATTTGAGCTGACATTGTGGTAATTAGAGGTCTTCTTTCAGCAGAGGCATGCTACTTGCGAAAGTAGCACAGCTCGTCTATGATATGGCTTTCCATTCCGAGACCATGCTTCTCTGAAATGGACTTTGCCATCAATAATTCCAAGAATGCGTCATCGACTTAGGAGCCCCCCATAGACGCTCATGATCCACTTGGCATCGCCGCTGCCTTAGCTTCTCCCACATCTGGGAGCGATTGCTTTTCAGTTGTATGGATCGGCTGGCTCCATCAATATATAGTTGTGTTTATTAAAGACTAACTATCTCTAGACTCATTAGAGCAAATCCACTTTTGAACTCTACGTGAACTTTGCCCAGTATCCTTCTGCGGCGTTTCCCTGGCCATCGACGAGGTTACGAAACAATTACTACAGGTCAATTGCAGACACACGCAAACGGCAGTATAGAAGCAACAGTTGAATGCAAGGGAGGAGTCAAAGGTCCTGCAGGTAGATATGCAAGAAGCTGCACAGATGGTGGCATGGGTTAAGGAAGCAAGAAAACAGTATTCTCGAACAGTTGTGGTAATCGCCCAGGCTGTCTGTTAAACCAGAACATTAAAAAAAAAAAAAAAAAAAACCACCATTGAAAGGATTTCAGCAGAATGGCAATTCGGGTAGGGATGTTCTTTCTATTGATATTTGATAAATTATAGCTAATTCTAATTATTGGATAGAAGTTACATGTGTCGGAGTGTAAGGATATCATGTTGCATTGATCCTCGGTCTTCTTGACACGGTCATCTGCTTCATCATCTTGTTCTCGGTTGTTGCATATCTTATCCGCCATGCTGCAAGGTATTTATTGATTTTAAGCTTTCCAGCGACACCACCGTGTTCGGCTTCGCCTTATCACAGCCGCAGACCAGAGACTTAAGAGCTCCCCAACAGGCTTAAAGCATTACAAATCCCCTACGCGGGAAACCGCTGCTATATCGCCGTATTGAGTTTCTTACTGACGACCGCATATCGCTCGAGCCAGACGACATGGTAAAGGTGAGTTTCGCGAGGGTGGGAAATAAAAAAATAATTTTTTATAATAACATAAATTGAACAGACTAATTTGCGCAACGACCTGAAATTTCCAGTCATATCCCAGCCGCACCGGGTAATATGGTCAACGCTGTGAAGATTCTTGAAACGTCTACAAAATATTGCGGATGAACAAAGACAGTGAGGAAGCCGTTCTTGCCTTGCTGTACGTCTGCCCCGAGTTACGTGTGCGAACTCCGATGCTTAAACCCTAACGTATAAGTTTGTGCTTTTATTCAACATGAGTCAGCTTCGAAATGGATCCCGCATAGGCATTTGGGGAGACGAGGAGCTATGGATCGACTCCGGCATCTTCATCCCTTATGTTTTTTATATTATCTTTGCTTTTATGTCCTCGACAAGCAACACACCGCTTTATCCTCAGGAAACATTCATCGTCGTCTGTCTTATCAGAACAACTACCCTTGTCTATCTCAGAATGGCCGATCCAGCCTTTCAGTGTGCTGGCGGAGGCGCTCCAGGAGCCGGTACCTCTGAGCTAGGAGGGCGAAAGTCCTGACAGGATGTCATCTAAACATCCTCCGCATTTTTAGTCTCAGCCTACTCGATATCATTGCCGGAATTTCAGGTGCAAACGAGACAGATATCAGGGGATATTAAAAGTCTTTGCTTGTCTGTATAGGACGTGGCTAGACCACAACGCTTTAGAGTTTTCGGGCTACTACTTCAATCTGTGATAGACATTGGTTCGTCAGGCACTCGTTATTCTATGCAATGAAGGAATCAACCAAAGACCCAAAAAGGATTCTGAAAGCCTCAAAAAGTCGTGGCATGGATTACTGCCAAGAGCACCTCTTCTTTTACAAGGTTGGTCACTTAGAGGGTACCAGTAAAGGAAAGGGCGCATGCACCCAGGAGTGCCTAGATGGGGCGAGGAGATCTTCATTGACAAAACGAAGAGATAACAGGCAAAGAGTCTGAACCGAAACGCCCGGCTGTTGCAGAAACTAAAGATACCGATGTGGATGCTCGAAATCAGATGGTGGTTGGAGACAAGTTGGTGTTGGTCTCGATGACAGACAAGATCTTCATCGACGATTTAAACTTCTGCGAACAACCTCACCTAAAATATTTCGTTCGTCTGCTTCTTGTCATGGAGTGCAGATGAAGTGAAACTTTGTCCCAACTCCGGCAGGAGATGGAGATCTTATTCTCAAATACCATTTAATAAGTTGGGATCCAATTGAAAAAGGCTACTTATTCTTACTGGAAGTGATTTTTATGACCCTTTTCCGAACAGGATGTGAAGAAGTGAATACTTCTGAAGGATGGCTGGGCCCGCCACTGCCCCTCAGGACAGTTCCACTGTCATCCGGGAATCGACAGGAAAGGAGCCATTTCCTCCGGTGTTTTCATTCAATCTAGTCTGGAGTGGAATGAGAAATCCTATGACAGCAAAAAAAAAAAAAAAAAAAAAAATCTATGGCACATATACGTCGGAATGCCAATTTTCACATTCATTCACCACTCGAATCGCTGACTTCGATGTTCGGGCGACGTATTCACGTACTTCACACAGTTTCTCAAGGATCTAGAGACGTCTAATAGACGCCTAATTCTGATAAGCAATGGTGTCTCAGAAATTCAGTGCGACCTTTAAACCGCAGGGACATGGAAGTGCAGCGTCGGTTGGGAATTCACCAACGTTTTGTCGACATTACGCTGGGATGGGTAGTCTACCAACATCTCAGCTTTGTCCGTTTATTCGCCGACTGGGCAGGTCAAAGTACTTTACAGGTGTGGTCAGAGAATTAAAAGGCAACCTTGTGATGAAATTTGCTAGTTATCATCGATCATGAGACGACCTTGACAGCAAAGAAGCAGTGCGCCTGGAACATTTCATAATATCCTTTACAAACTCACACTCCTGCAAAGCAACCATGAAAAGCAAGATCGGTTACAGATCAAGATGACGACGAAGAGCTCAGGCGCTGCGAGCTTCTACTTGTTTTCAAAGCGCAACATGTCATTAAGAACCTTCTCCGCATAATGTCAGCCGCAGATGAAACGTACATGGTGCCGGATACGAGGTCAGGAGATTTCCAAAATGCATTGATTCTAGTCTTGGACAAACCATCGAGAAGCATCCGACCACCAGTTAACCTTTTATTTGGAACCAAATGAGACGACCAATGCAAAATGGAACAGTTTTGTTGCATGCGTGTTTTCTGAAAACGCTTTCAAGAGCCAGGATAACGAACGGCAAAGTCTGACGTGGCAGTTTCACGACTGTTTGTAAAGAACCACCTCAGTATTGGCATATACTGGCAGAGTGGAAGACTTATCTTGTCCCATTTCGATGACAATACTCCACACATTCGGATAATGGAAATACTCTGTCTAAGCTCGAAGAATAAAGAGTCTTGGGAAACGTTGACCAGTTACCTGGCAGCTGATGTTAATCCCGCCGTGGATACTCTTGATAATGGTCAACATAACTTGATATTTGAAAATATTGACAGTCCATCCCCTGTTTCACTCACTGACCTACTCTTGGGTACGAGTGGACAATCTCCCGGAAATCGACTGTGTTCACTCTCTCTAGACGTCAATACGGGGATCTGGGATTGTTTGTCGCTGCATGGAATAACATCGAAAATTTTTTCCAGAAGATGAATTTCACCAACTTGTTAGGCAACTGGCATTCGGTATTAACATTGTCCGAGAGGGGCAAAAGTAAAGTACCGATCGTGTTATATCTGAGCTGGTCGACAACATTGAGTTGAACTTACCCGAATTGTTTTTTATTTCCCCAAATGCCCACTAGGTCAAATTACGGGAAATACGGAATAAGTACAAGGAAACAGACTTTGCAGAGACACGCAATCGACCACTAGACATCCTGCAAACATGGGGTTAAGATGGCTAAGCATTGTTATGCATCTTGGCTATCACTACAAAGAAACAATTACACAAAGCAGGATCCGTGTCTAAACCGGCAAATGAACCACCGTGTTTAAAGAGATCTGACTCTTGTCATATCTAGATACCAAACTTCGCAGAAATTTCTGTCTGAACCTCCCGGCCAGAGTCGGAGTTTTCCTCAAGACTTTCCTCATTTTCACCTGTTGAGGAGTAACTGAATGAGCACCGTGTTCTTTTTCCAAAAGCTGTCACAACATCTGATACCATGTTCTCAAAAGACCCAGCAAAGTCTCGAGGATAACTAACCGATCAGCCCGAGCACGGCGCATTATTTTCACATCTTGGCGTAACTCGGGCGCTCCTCTTGGAAGTAAATTCGAAAGAATATTTGGGGGAGACCTTCAACGGCGAGCCGATCACGTTCCTGTTGATTCTACACTAAGGTCGATCATTTTTCTTCCTGAAGCGCCAGTATCGGTTTGTTACCACTACACAGCCGCCATATCAACTTTCACCCCGTGGATGATGGGCTTCTAATGAAGCACATATTCAAGGATATTCCATCAAACGAACACTATTTACAACTACCAACCTCTTATGGTCTCTGACATACTTCCACTGTGTTCCCGTTTGGCCTTCGTACCACTATACTTAAGAACTTATCCATCATCTGCTTTGACAAGAATAACGACGACGTGGAGGACACTGTATTTTTGAAAATAGGAGGACCTTGTTAATGCGTCCGCATACCGACGTCAGACCACGTGGATCTCTGGTGAGAGTAGGTGCACTACCTGTCAATCCAAAGACGAGGGGTGCTGGTTCTACTCTGAAAAGGATACTCAGCAAATGAACCGGCCCGGTAATACCTGTGTTTGTTGTCGTCGGGTTTCTCTGACAGGTGGATGCAGCTTTTCGAAAACGCACAAGGGCCCACGCGATCCGTTACAACCCACTCGCTTTGACCTCTTAGATCTAGAGGGAATTCCAAACACTGATCTGAAGGACGATCGACGTACATCGCAAAAAAAAGGTCTGCGGTCAATACCTCAAGACCTGCGGGACCAGCTTCATTAACAAGTCGAGGGGACCGCGTTAGACACAATCATGGAAATACGCGCAGACAAATTCGCAGATAATCAAGATCTGCCCGAGGCGTTTGAGGCGCAGACGATGAACCAATGACCTGTAAAGGTGTTCTAATATGCCTCGCAGGTAAAATCGCCAAAATCCAGATACATTGTGGTGTTCCCTCAAGTGCGCACGCCGCTCGCCCAAGGAGGGGGTGCAACAACAAACATCAATGCTTTGATGATGCATTATTTGCCCTTGAGCCAATCACCATATCCCTGGATAAGGCCACCTCAATGGAACTGAAGTTCCAGAACAAGTGATATTTGGTCCAACGTAGTCTGTTACAACCAGACTAACTCTATCAAACACTCGCAAACCAGATGCCCTCCTCCAGCGCCGACAGGCGATACGGTGAGGTTGGCGAAACCGAACCATGGGATGCGTGCCTTTCGAAACACAACAGGGTCCCATACAATCAAAGACTTGTCTACCATTAAAATTGGCTACGAGTGGAAAAAGCGATTGTTTACTTTCGGCCGACCAAACTGGGCAATCCACTTACAAACTGGTGGGATTCAAGGTCTAATACATCACGCCACTCTGAAGATGTATGGTGGGTCAAACAAGAAAGTAGTTCATTACCTCGGTGGCATACCTGGCTGCCTGGCCTCGCTCGCGTGATTTACAGTGAGAAGCAGATGGAAAGTCTCTGCTGCGATACCACTTTCATACAAATACTTTTTCTAAATATTTATATACCAGATGGTGTACCAAGATTTTAGTAAACATCTACTGTACAACAGATCTTGCACAGCAATGTCGTTTATCTCTGGATACTATTGTCATGCTACAGGAAGTGGGACGATGATAGTGGCGTTTTTATTAGTACTTTTGATAGAACGTTTACGTGTAGAAGAAATGCGGTGCAGACTACTACCCCGCAAGCCCCGCCATAGGGTTAATCCATAATTAAACTTACCATACATCAGCCAACCAAACCATAAAGGTGAATAAGAATCTGACCGTATCAGCGCTCAGCACAAGATCCACACATTCCGGACCGTTGTGATGGGTCGCATGCATGTTTCATCCATACTGGTGGTAGTTTCGGTTACGCGCGGAGGGATCCAACGGTTTGGAATGTAGGCGCTGGGTCGTACGTATAGATCGTTAGGCATGCAAGAGTCGATGGGTGAGCTGATAAAATACCATGTGTCCTGCAGCGTGATTGTGCAGAGAGACAACATGCTTACGGGACGGTCGAGTCAAACCACATGGCTCGGCCCTAAATCCCTGTCAAAACAAAGTTCCCCAGATTCTCAGATAACAGACGCGATAAGGTCATGCAGGTTGTCGTCATACCAAAGTCAGGCGATCCCCAGCCTCGTGCTAGGGAGCTGCAGGTTGGTCACAGCGCGGCCAGTTTCCGAGGACCGTGGACGTTTTTTGCGGCGCGAGTAGCACTCGACCAGACAACATAATGACCTGCCTTGTTTTGTAGCACAAATGTCAGTGTATTCCCCGAGCCACCGGCCAGAAAAAGGTCGAAGGCGACATCGACGGAGACGTGTCTGTGTGGTTTGGGCGGATCAACAGCTGAAACACACCGATCGGCGCACCAACCACGGCGTCGCGATGGCCCATGCTGGCGTGGAAGGAGCACGCTCAGGGTCTTGTGATGGGGGTAGCATGCATGGGATCTTCGAGATAATCCCACACTGGCCGTATTTGCAGGCTGGCGGGCGAGTTGCAAGTTATTGTGCTGCACGATGTCGTGATGTTTGTTGCGGGGTCCCTGTGGGCGGTGGAAGGAGCGGTGTCGTCTGCTGACCGGTACCTCAGGATACTAGCAGCGCTAACGCTCAAGGCGCGAAGCCGGCGTACTGCAAGGTACTTCAAGCGCCGTTTGCAGTCACATGGGTCCCCGCAGCCGCTTATCAGCTCCTCTTATCGGTCGCCGTCGTTTTCTTCCTTCTTATAACACAGCTCAGGAGCTGCCTGTTTATTTATTTATTTTTCTTTTTTCCTTGCCTTTTTTTTCCTCTTTTCCTCGCATTCGTGTTTTGAATACAGTAGTTTCCCTGGTCCTTTCCCCTTGGGACCGCCCGGGGATCGCCCCCGACTTTTTTTGTTGCGGTGGGTATCGAGTCATCTTTCTCATTTCTGTTCTCTAGAGCTCCATACATTTTCCGTCACACGCCGGGATGGCTGCATCGTGGGGGAATCGGTCCAAATGGACCATAGGAATCCTTAGTGATCCGGAGACTGACGAGGTTCCCGGTATGGACGTATCAACTCACCTCTTGGGAGGCAAAGTACTGACTCACTGCTCTCAGGCACGGTTCTTCTGCTGGCGTCGGATCGAAACGAGCCGCTTGGTCTCCGGAACCAGCCAGCTCGAACGTCGGCCTCTTCTCTCCCTTCGCCCTACCCTCCGAGCCGATCGTCTTCACGCTCGGTGGCTCCTGCTCCCAAGAAGACCTCGGATGGGCGGATTCTCCTCGATCCTCAGCCGGAGGACTCGATGAACGACCCCCTAAACTGGCCGTCATGGCGGAGAGACGCGGCTTTACTATCGCTGGGATTTTATTGTCTTATGGGCGGTGGTATGACACCCGTGCTTGCAGCTGGATTTAACGATGTTGCAAAAGACTACGGAGTCAGTACGCAGCAAGTCGCCTACACAACTGGTCTCTACATGCTGGGGCTAGGATTGGGATCGATAATTATGGCGCCGACGGCGATTCTCTACGGGAAACGTCCGGTCTATCTACTAGGCGCGACTCTGTTTATCATCTCGGGAATTTGGTGCGCCCTGTCGCCCAACTATGCCAGCTTGGTCGTTGCCCGGATTTTTCAAGGCATTGCAGTGAGCCCGGTCGAGTGTTTGCCATCAGCAACAATTGCCGAGATCTTTTTTCTTCATGAACGCGCCTATCGCATTGGTATTTACACGCTACTGCTTCTTGGTGGCAAGAATCTGGTGCCGTTGGTTAGCGCCGCAATTATTGGGCGGTACGGATGGCGTTGGGTATTTTGGTATGAGTTGACGAAATTATTCCTATGTTCATGGCTAATGAAAACAGGGTGGTTGCTATCGTGGTTGGCGGCGCTCTGATCCTCTTGTTCTTCTTTGTCCCCGAGACATTTTGGGATCGGACACCTCGAGCAAAGACAAAAAGCAAACGACCCAACCTATATCGAAGCGTGTCGGACTTTGCGCATCATGGATTCCGAGGTCGACACCCGGAACGGCGAACACTTGAAAAAACAACCGATCTACAAAGCCCAGACGAAGTGCAAAGCCCAAAGAGGAGGCGAGACGTCCATGTCGGATTTGTTGAGAATCAGTTGGATGAGAAATCGGATGAATCCGAAAATCAGCAAGATGAGCAGCCGCAAGTGACCAGTGACGCTCATACTGCGACTGTCGAAGGACCAAGAGCCTCCCCAGCGAATACAGGAGAAGATGTCCAACTGGCAACTCCCTCTCCAGCGCATCTGAGCGCGGCAGGTGACTATTTCTCCGATCCGCATAACTGTACACTGTCGCCTGGTGTCGACATCGAGGCAGTACGGCAAGTATCCATGTCTCCAGCGGGACATCGAGTGGCGCCGAAAAAGGCACCGTCTTTATATACTCATAACCTCCGGGAACGCGGCCCGGTTACCTATTTACACACACTTCGACCATGGAATGGAAGATTGGCGCTCGACCGATGGCACCATGTGCTATTGCGGCCGTTTATCCTTTTCGCGTACCCTGCAGTTTTATGGTCAGCTCTCGTGTATGCGCTGTCTATTGGTTGGTTGATCGTTCTGTCCGAGTCTGTTGCCCATATCTATCAGGGCAGCGAGAACTACAACTTCTCTCCTCTGGCAACCGGCTTGGTTTACATTTCGCCTTTTATCGGGGGCATCATTGGGACGGCAGTGGCAGGACGGGTATCTGATATAATTGTCAGATTTATGACAAGACGCAACGGAGGAATCTATGAGCCGGAGTTCCGTCTAGTGATGGCCATCCCTGTGGCGATTTCGACCGCAGCTGGACTGATGGGATTTGGCTGGAGTGCGCAGGAAAAGGACAATTGGATTGTGCCTACGATATTCTTTGGACTGATTTCGTTTGGGTGCTCCTTGGGCAGCACGACATCGATTACTTTTTGTGTTGATAGCTATCGACAGTATGCCGGTGAGGCTTTGGTAACGTTGAACGTGAGCAAGAGTAAGTTTAACCCTCTTGCATACAGAACGCAGAACTAACTGATTGGCAGACATTTTCCACGGGCTGGTTTTCTCGCTCTTCTTTGTCGATTGGCTCGAATCTGACGGAGCACGTAACGTGTTCATTGCGATTGGCGGCATCCAGATTGCGTGTCTACTGACGGCGATTCCGATGTATATCTTTGGCAAACGCGCGCGCATGTGGACGGTGCGTAAGAAGCTGATGGAGAAGTTTTAGAGTAGTATACGAGCGACGAGTAGACGATATATATATATATCTTTCTGTATGTGTATTTTTTTTGATCTTATTTTTCGGATGTTTCTGTTTCTCTCTATTATTCGATGTTTGACTACATGATTTTATCGTTGATATACATATATGCATTGGTGCATATTCCACAGCTTCTACATGTAGATGTGCACCAGTCGATCAGTTGCTGATGACAAGCCAACGGGTAGTTTTCGAGTCAACGGGACAACTACTGGTTCAAACGAATTTCTGCTATATAATCCGCGGTCATTTATCAACTGATATTGTTTTGGAAGACACATGCAGTGAAAACAGCAATATTAGTACACTAGTATGTACTATTATTGTTATATAAGGGTTTGGTGCTTTCACTTTTTTACACATGGAATAATGCGGATTAGCCCAAAAGGCCGGGTTGCCAATCAGAGAATGGCGGCCCCATACAGTGGCGTTTTGTACTGCTTGTTATTGGCCGATACTACAGGGCGCCGGGAATGACATCATCGGCTGCGGCGATCGAGAAGGTTGTGTGAGAGATGAGCACGGCGTTATCGTTGAATAAAACCCTGGGCCGCCCGCCGAGGCCGAAACAATAATGCCACTATTCCGACTTTTGTGCTCTCGCCCTCTTTCTTGTGACTGGCTCCTGGCCATCCTACCTGCCACGATCTTGCCACGAACCGCTATACGGCATCTGCACTCGTAGCGTAGTCTGCGAGGCCGCGTAAATTACGATGTTTGGACGTGTTATTGTTGCTGTCTGAGGGAAAGGGAAAGAAAAACCGTGAGTGCCTTTCTTCTCCGTCGTCGTGTTTGTTGTGTTGCTGGCTCTGGACTCGGCGACGATAGGCATGGCTTTCTGGCTGGCTTGCTGGCTAGACCTCGTCCGCCCAGGTCAGGCATCTGGTGGCTTTCTAATTATTCTACACGTGTAACTTGTCGATTTCACTTCTATTCCCCCGTGTGTCTCCTTTCTTTGTGCTGCTATTCTTGCTGTTTCCGTCTATCTTTGTTTGCAACTAAGCTGTGCCCGCATTTACCCAGTCTACCAGACGACCTAACTGGATTTTCTTTAGATTTCCAGCATCTCTACATTTTGCTCGGTCTTTGCGTGATAGCAATGACTTGCGTTGTTGGGCGAGTTGCCCACAGCCTGGGGAATGGATGACTCAGCAGGCTGACCTAAGCAACGTCCTCGTGCCTGGCAGTCAGGTGACCTGGTCCAGACCAGTCACGTGGGCGCGCCTTATCGACCGTCGCCTGCGCGCATCGTCAGTTGGCATGTTCGGAGTGCAAGCAGCAGGCGCCTATCATTACTCTTTGACGATCCTCGCAGCCAGGACCCTGCTGCGATCATATTCATATCATGGTCACCATGCCTGGAATTACTCGCCGTAGCGCCCGTGCTAGCCCGCCTAGCCTCCGCAGTCTGCAGTCCAGAACCGGTTCTGAACCCGCCCGCCAGCCAGTGAGCGCCCGCCCTCCTGCATCCATCCAGCAAAAGCAGGTTCCGGCCAACCTCGTGGAATTTGAATTTTAATCATAATCCTAATTAACAATTCTGCTCGCTGCGACATCAGTCGCTCGTCAACCGATGACACATGGGACCTGGCCTACCATACCGCCCTTTCCCGTGCCCGCCGAAATCAAGGCTCGCGCGCCCCTCTCTCCCGCTGGCTGCCTTCCCCAGCCTGATCGCTCGCACTACGGAGGACTCTGACAGACCCTCTCCCACTGTGCGCGAAATATCAGTCGCTGCCTTGGCTTCTGCTTTCCGTGGTTCTTTGTCTCTTGCACCCTCTCGCCTGCTCGACTGGCGTCAAATATTCTAAACTACGTCGGCCATCCAGCCCTCGAAACAACAGCTCGATTGTTCGTCTGACTCTGGAATTTACGATTTCGAAACATCACCCTAGCCGGTTTTTCTTTTTCTTTTCCCTTCTACACCCGCTTAACCGCACCCACTATTTCCGAGCGGTATACAGAAGCAATTCCAGGAACAGGAAAGGGGACGACAACAACGATTCGCGTCCGCCGCCCGGTGAAAATAATGCTGGAAGCCGTCCGGGCGGTCTCTTAACACTCTATCACTATGGCTCCTAAAGAATCCCCGACTCATCTGGAGGACCGTCGCTTTCGTGAACTATACCGCTACTTTCAGCCCTCGAACCCGGCTGCTGTGCTGTACTCGCCCTTCGCCCCGCCTTCGTCAGACGAAACTCAAACCATCGACCCGGCCATCTCAGAAAATGGCGGCACCTCGTTAGCCATCGGCCTCCCATCGCAGGATCTGTCGAGCGCCAATGCCATATTAACCACTTTTGCTCAAACCGCCACTCTCAAATTGAATGCAGACCGCGCCGTCATCAGGTACGTGTCCCATCGCTTGTTGAGACAACCTCTGTGTTGACTGGCCTCGTTTTGCAGCATCGTGGACCGTGATACAGAGTATCTCCTTGCAGAGACCTCACGCACTCTCAACCTGCGAGAAGCATCCAAGAACATATTTTCGGAAACATGGATCGCGGCTAGAATTAGTGACCGAACTGACCCTTGTCTAAATGCGGTAATTTCTGTCTTGTTCTTTTTGTAAGTTGGCGGTCGTCTAACTATACCAGAAAACCGCATCGTTACCTGTACTTCCGAAAGACAAACGTGGCTTCTATATTATCAATGATCTATCGGCCGAGGAACAATATGCCGGTCTTTCTTTCGTCTCAGGGCCTCCCCACTACCGATTTTACGCCGGAACCCCCCTCGTTACTGAGAACCAAATCCACCTTGGTGCGCTTGCAGTTTTGGACCAGGAGCCTCGGAATGGCCTGACTGATATCGAAAAGGATGAGCTGGGCCACCTTGCTGTTATGGTTATGGACTTTCTTCGCCTTAGTCGGCAAAGTGCTGAGGGCCGACGTGCCGCTCGTCTCTCACGTGGATTGAACTGCTTTGTCGAAGGCAGCTCGTCCTTTGTTGACGGAATGGGTTCTCTGAACTCTAGCTCTCACCACTCCAGTTCACCTCCCACTAGCCCAATTGCTCGATCGCGTGGCTCTCATGGGTCCCGAGAATCTCGTCGCTCTCGAGGCAGTAGTATCGATGTTGGCCCCGGCCAGTCGCCCCCTTCGTCTGAAGGGCTGGATACAGGCACTTCATCCGACCTGACGAACCCACTGCCGGATTGGCTGGCTACCAATGCGAAGGGCTCCAAGGCTCGACTCCCGGACGAGATGCACACCCAGAACTGGACTTTTCGCCGCGCCGCCAATCTCATCCGCGAAAGCCTGGAGCTGGTTGGTGACAGCGGTGTCATTTTCTTGGAAAACAGCAATACTCCATTGGATGTCGAAAATGGACGTCTAGAGTTTGTTGATGACAACGAATCTCCTGCTCCCGTTTTGGGGGTGTCCACAAGCGGCGTGCCATTTTCTTCTACTTTGGACGAGGACAAGACCTTGTCAGCTGCCAATTTCGATCGTCGATTTTTACAGAGTGTTTTTCGTCGATACCCCAAAGGAAAGATTTGGACATTTCACCGCGACCGAAGTCTGTTTGCTTCATCGGACGACGATGAAAACAACCCCACCTCTCCAGTCTCGGCCGTCCGCGTGCCGCCTGATGCTCCATCCAGATCAAACAAAAAATGGCGTGCTACGGAAACATCCCAACTGTCCAAGTATTTTCCTGCTGCTAGTCAGGTTATGTTTGTTCCCTTATGGAACGCTGCGACCTCTCAATGGTTCGCCGGTTGTTTTTGCTGGAATTCTACAAAAACGCAGGTGTTTAACTCATCAGTGGAATTGACCTCTATTATGGGCTTTGGTTATTCTATCATGGCAGAGCTAAGTCGTCTTGAATCTATCATTGCTGACCGACAAAAGGGCGATTTTATTGGAAGCATCTCGCACGAACTGCGTAGTCCGCTACATGGGATTCTTGCGGCTGCCGAGTTCATGGACAGCACACACATGAATGAATTCCAAAAGTCGTTACTTGAGACCGTCAATGCATGCGGGCGGACATTGTTGGATACGATGAACCAGGTTTTGGATTTTAGCAAGATCGTATCGTTGGAAAAGAGCTGGCGTCAGATGAAAAGAGCTCGTCGGGACCGCAAAGATGATATTACGGACAACATTCAGGGAATCGATAGTATGGCCTCCTTGCTGGACATGCATACCTGTGAAGACATTTGTCTGCTTGCAGAAGAAGTCGTGGAAGGCGTCTGTCTGGGTCATTCGTATGGTCGATCAACAGCTAACAGCTCCACAACGCCGTCCTTTCTATCTGCATCTTCATCGCGTTCTGGATCAAGCTCTCTCTCGACCCCTGACAGTGATAGCACCGGGGATGGCCGTCCCAAGGTTGACGTGATAATTGACATTGAGAAGGGAGACTGGGTCTACCGAACGCAGCCTGGAGCTTTGCGGCGTATTGTGATGAATATTTTTGGCAACGCCATGAAATATACCGACAGTGGACATGTGACTGTCCGCTTGGAGACGCTCAAGAGTAGCCCGTCTAGTAAAGTCAAGCTTGGAAAGGAATCCGACGAACTAGTCGCCATCATTGTTTCCGACACGGGTAAGGGCATATCAGAGGATTTCCTCCGAGCTCGTCTATACATGCCATTTTCCCAGGAGGACACGTTGGCTGTAGGGACGGGACTTGGCCTGGCTATTGTGCGCAGCATTGTGCAGTCGCTTGGTGGACACATAAGCATTCGCAGCCAGGCTGGTGAGGGAACACGAGTCAAGGTGACACTGCCCCTATCGCGTCCCACTGCTGAGGAGGCCGGTTCACCCCCTGTGCGCCCCAACCAGTCGACGCTTAGTCGCGATTTGCGTTATATCCGCGAGCGCTTCCCGGACAAGAGCGTTGCCATTGTCGGATATGATCCGGCTTCACCAAACAATAGCGAAACCTCGATCGTGTTTGCTCGCTATATTACCGAATGGTTTGGCCTCACGCTTCAGCCCTGGTCAACTCAGCAACCTGCCGACCTTGTGCTGGCTCAAGATAAGGATGTGACGGATGAATTTAAATCGAAGCACGTGAGGCGGCCGCTCGCATTGCTCGTGTTCTGCAACAACCCGGAGGTGCTGAATCCCGCTCGCACGACATGGTCCAGACTGGCAAATGTCGTAGAATACCTGTACAGACCCTGTGGACCACACAAATTGGCACGAACAATTTTCCAATGCCTGCAAAAGTCAAGCACGTCCCCGACACGACATGCTGGCGTGCAACATTCCCGCCTGACCGACCGAACTCGCATCCGGTTCTCCGACTCGAAATCTGACTTACAGTCTGAAGCAGTAAGTATCAGCGGGTCGAGCTCTGACGAGTCGTCGGTGCCGTCGCTGGAGGGCCTGCGCACGGGAGGCGATCCTCAGGTTAATACTTCTGCTGCATTGCGTTCGCCCGTCGAGGAGAAACCTTTGGAGAGCGTCAACGATGAGGGCATCATAGGCCGGCAATCTGCGCCGGCTGTTGCAGGACATATGGAAGAAATTCCACAACTGCCAAAGGACCAGGGCCCTGGGCTGTCGCCATCGACGCCAGTTAATGTTCTAGTGGTGGATGACAACCAAATCAACCTTCGTCTGCTAATGACTTATCTCGGGCGTCGCAACGTGGCCACCCTGGACTGCGCGGAGAACGGCAAGATGGCGGTGGAAGCGGTCGAGAAGCGACCGGAGGGCTACGATATCATTTTTATGGGTATGTCTATACTACGCCACAAAGAACTAAAACTGATTGAAGCAGATATCTCGATGCCGGTGATGAATGGATTTGAAGCGACCCGGGCTATCCGGGCTCTCGAGTATGAGCGGGACGAGCCGCGACCTGCGACAATCATTGCATTGACGGGTCTGAGCAGTGCGCGAGACGAAAGCGAGGCTTTGACCTCAGGAGTTGACCTCTTTTTGACAAAGCCCGTTTCGTTAAAAGAAGTGTCTCGGCTGTTGGAGGAGTGGGAGCCGAAACAATTGAGTTGATTTATTTTTGTTCTCTTTGCAACGACACGATTCATTATGGCCATGGAAAACATTCTGAAAACAGAAATTATGTTTCTTGGTTTTTTTTTTGCATCCTGTATGACACGATATTGCCGGGGGTGATATCAGAAGTACACGTACTGATATGATACCCATTTGGTTTTTTGTTTATTTTGTTGATTGGCGGGATCCATAAATACAGCTGGAAGCCGTGGTGTTTGGGATTGAGTGGATGTTTGTTTTATAGTGTGGATCAAAAGTAGCAGATTGATTCAATGAAACGCAGCTGGAACAGCTGTTGTACACCTTGTACATTGTGTCTTGCAATAATAATAATAATAAATAATACGTCGCACAAAGGTAATACAGTGCCGCGGAATAAGTTTCCGCACCCTCTTCCCGCGCCCTCAGCACGGAAGGGGTAGGGTACGGAAACTTATTTCATCCCACTGTAAGTATTAGTGCGACTCTTTTGTTACCCGATTAGGCAGGTGCTTGGCACTTCAGCCCTAGAAGGCTAATGGCGGGTTCTGCAGCCATGATTCGCAGACCGCTGTTTGTGTCCCACGTCATCAACAGCACAGCCAACCGGCTGATGGTTTCGTTTCGTCCTGGTTTTATTTCTCTGTCATCACCACCTCTCGGACTCAGCGCATATTCCCAACTGTACGCAAATATATGCAAATACACGCAAGTATACGCAAATATTAAGAGAATACAGACGACATGATGAAAAAGAAAGAGTCCTTCACCAACATCACCGCGCTGCCCTCGTTCATCCCGCGCCAGCTCGTGCTCGACCTCCTCCACAGCCACGGCGAAATCATCACCCTAAACCCACTCGTCCTCTCGCACAGCGCCATCCAAGCGCCCCGCGAAGCCCCCGCCGAAGAATACTACTCGACCTGGTACGAAATCGTCGAGCGCGTGCAAATCGTGCCCGGCACGGGGAAACTGGGCTCTGGCAAGATCAGTTTCCGTGCTTGCTTCCACGATGTGCCCTGGGGCGTGCAGACGCATGTCTATGCGCCGATGGGGATTGACCTGAGACATAATTATCGTGTGGGCGGGAACCAGCCGGGAGAACCGCCGGAGCATCGAGAGTTGGGCTCGGGCGCGCCCCAGCAAGGCTTGTATTTGAAAGAGGAGATTGAAATTCGCTGCAATTTTGCAATGACTTCGTTTGTGCGCTCGCAGCTCAAAGCTGCAACCAAAGTGTTGGTTGACAGGTTGATCAAAAAGGCCGAGTTGCTGGACGCAGGCGTGCTTAAGGCGATGATGGACGATGCAGGCAAGATCAAGACGATCAATCCGGCAGATCGCTCACGGTTACAGCCCTCCTCAACAGCAGCCAATAATAATGGTGCCCATGAGATTGCGCCCATGTATTCGCCGCCGCAGTACCAGTCGTTGCATTCGCAAGCGTATCCGCCTGAAAAGACGCCGTCTCCGTTCTCGCCGGCTTCGTTCTCGCCTACTATGTCGTCGCCCACTGCAGCAGCCCCTGCTTCCTTTGCAAGTCCTGGGAAATCGTTCGCTAATGAATTACCCGGAGATACATCATTTTACTATCCGGTTTCGCCCCCGCAGCAACAACAACAACTGCAGCAACCGCAAATCATGACTCCCGGTGGCCAGAATTATCGCAACTCGTATCAGTCCACAGTATCCTCGACTCCCAGCGCTAACGGCTGGTACTCGCCGACGTCGTTCTCGACGAATGCTAGCAGTCCTACGCCGGATTTAAAGCCTTCTCAATACACGGCAGAGTTGCCGACCACACAAGAGGAGGGCGCTGGTCATGGTAACCAGGGTCTGACTGATGGCCGGCCTCAGGAATGGCATATTCCAATGCCAGATCAGAACAGACATTGATTCGTTACGTTTTCGTTTTTTCTTTCTTTCTTTCTTTCTTTCTTTCCAAGCGTGGTATTCTGTGATTTCCGTGTTTGTGTATGTGTATTACCTATATATGGTGTTTGAATATATGATGATTTGATACCCTGCGCACACCTTGCCTTATAGTTGGAATCATTCAAGTTCCCGAATCACCAGCCACAGCCCCTTCCTCACCCCGTCTTCTGGTGCCTCTGGAGCTTTCCCTCGCACATCTCTCTCGCGGCCTTCCCCCCGCGGGTCATTATTGTATCTTTTCAACGCTGCGTTGAACCGCGTCAACTTGGACTGCGCCGTGCGCGGTAGTTGGTCAAACTCCAACTCTGCAATCCACGGCTGCAAAACACCAACCTGCTGCTGCACAGAATCCAACAACACTTCCTCTGGTATTTTGCCTTCACTCGCTGCCTGGTAACTCGTATTGTTCACTACAGGGTCTACCGCAACAAGCTGCCGCATCACTGGCGCCCAGTTGTCAATCCTTCCACCAGACTCAAAATTTAATATCGGAACCCGCGCAATATGCGCCAACGCATCCAACCGCGCAATCTCAATCCGCAAACCTCTCGGCCCGAATATGTCTTTGTTGGCCTGCTTAATCAACGAATCCGTGCGCGATTTGGCCACGCCCGAACTGCCCTTCTGCGCAAGCCCGCTTATGGTTGCCCCGATCCAGTGCAAGGGAAACAAAATCGGCACAGATCGCAGAATCCCGCCGGTAACATCTAAAACTTCGAGCGGCGGGCTTTCGGCGATGAGTTTGTTGAGGTTGTCGAGAAAAGGTAGGAAGGACTCGCGCGGTAAGTTGTGGGATTGACGGAGTATGGGTGGGAATGCGCGGACAAAAGGCGAGTGAGAACTGTATGGGTTGATGGCGGGGATTGCGATAGGTTTTTTGGTGGTTGAGGCGACCGCCGGTGCCGGCGGCAAGAAGGTTGGCTGGCTGTAGGATGATGCAGGGATTTGTCGGTATGAGGAGTCTGCGTCTGCCGCTGCTGGCTGTGGTTTTTCTGTTGGGGTTGATGTTGATGTTGTTGCATTTTCTGCGCGTGAGGAGGAGGAGGGGTGGTAGTTGTTGTTATTGTTGTTGGAGAACCCCGAAGATGGATGATGTTCGTATGGCTCGTATGCTGGAGGCGCCGTTTCCGGGTCTTCTTCCCGTGTGTACAGGTTTTGCGCTTTCTCCGACATGGCCTCTGTGAATTTTTTGTCGTTATGCAGGTAGATGTGAAGAAGCAATTGTTTTAGCTATTTCGAATTGTGGTTGCAAGGATGTGGCATGTGGAAAATCACCGACGTCAACGGCGACGATAAGCCACAAACTAGCCCCCAACTGGTAAAAAGCACTATTTCCACATTGGGTATGCTGCTGCCTACGATGATTTAGAATGAGCGCTATACTGAGCTTGAAATAAAATGATTGATTACTGGAGTCTAAATCGAATGTAAAGGAAATAAAAAGGCCTAATACCGCCTGTCCATACGTAGGGAATGGCCTCACTGGTTACTCACAGAGTGCACCCCGGACTTGTGGATATCAGGTTTGTGTCTATAGGAGCGGCTGTGGCCAAACCCTCATGTACGTAACCTCTTCCACGGACGAGGTACCTTCTCAATGAAACCAAGTGTCATCCAGTTTTTCACTAATTTGAACAACGCCGGATGTAGTACAACAGTAGCTATGTTGTCTTCGGTAGAGGATGAATAGGATATGCTCATTTTGAAAAAGACCACTTATGTCGCTTTTATTCAATGTTGCCTCACGAGATGCTGTGATGAATAATGAGGAAAATTGAGGGATAAATAAGGGGCGGCGTTCGGGATCAGTCTAGTTTTCATTCTATGTTTACCGAATTAGGAAAATTCAGGGCTACCATGCTGTTCCGAGAAGTGCTCAATGCCAACTATCCGTTCCATGAAACCACGAACTCTTTAGCACATGACGTTTATTTTTCTATGATACCACAAGTTATGATTAACATGAATACTGCTAAATACTACTCAATCTAATTGTACGGAAACAACCTTGAATACATGGCGTACAAAAAAAAAAAAAGATCCGTCTATCTATATGCCAGGCCGTAATCTTCTCATTCCCCCGATGGTTTACAGTTCAAAAATAATGCACAGCAATGTGTGCATCCATCAGCTTCGACAAGTCCCCAATGAGCAAACTGGCAATGCACGCCGTTGCCCCAAACGCAATCGAAATATAGTAGACCCTCGGAAACGAGTGGCCAAAGGCCTGAATGACCGCTTCGTGCAGAATAGCATACTTCTCCGAAGTATCCACCTGTGGCAGAGTCTTCACGTACTCTGAAAACGGCACTGCAACTAACGTCGGCAGCATATTTTTGATGACCGTAACATCCAGAATCCCAACCTCCAATGCAGCGGGCACCACGTATGAGTAGGTATTTTTGGTCATGACGGAGATGAATTGGTTGTAGAAAATGCTGACGCCGACGACCTGCCCGATTGAGCGGAGACAGACGGTCAAGCAAGTTGCAGTTGCGATCAGGTCGTCGGGTGAGATTATTGTGACGATGATCTGGTTCGGGATCAGGACGCCGCCGACACTGAGCAGGCCGAGCACAAGAGGAGCCCACACAGTGTTAATGTTGTGCGGGTCGACAGCGGCCATGCATCCGATTGCTAGTTTTGTGTTAGACAGGGTGTGTTTTCAAAGTTAGAAAATATGAACTCACCCGCTGTCTGAACGACGCAGAAAAAAGTCATGATCAGCCGAACATGATTCTTGAATATGGAGAGCATAAGGGCAGAAATCACTGCACCGCCAAGAATGCAGAAGCCAAATGGCAGAGTACGAACACCAGCCTGTAAGTGATTCGAGTCATACACACTGATAGACTGCATAATCCAAAAATAGAGAATCGGAATATAGTTGACACCGGCCATGAGAATCACCATCATCAATGCCATAAAAGCGCGGGGGTACTGGAGCAGCCGGCCGGGGAACATTGGATACTTAGCCAAGAAGATCTCATACAGCACAAATATAACCACCAGAAAACCGCCCACAGTGACAAAAGAAATCACCCGTGCCGAGTTCCATGGATATGCTTGCCCACCCCAGTTCAATCCAATCATAAACAGGACGATCCCTGCCGTGAGCAAAAAGCCGCCAACAAAGTCAATCCTGCGTAGGATTTGTCGCCGGGAGAGACCTGTCGAGTTGGATCGCGGCGGTGGGTTATAAAATATGAAAATTATGACGGCCGTCAGGAAGTTCCAAATAGCTATCATGCATGCACAATACCTCCAGTTACTTTGCGCAATGAGCCCTCCGTATAGTGACGCAGGAGCAAATGGTAAGAATGTAGACACAATAATAGCGGCATAGAATCCTCTTTGCTGTCGAGGAACAAGCTCAAGAACAGCAGATATAGACAGCAGCTCTTCAATTGCCATTCCGATCCCAGTAAAAGTTTGCCCGGCAATGAAGCCGTGCACATTTGGTGTTGCGGCGCAGAGAATCATGCCAACCATGGAGAACAGCACGCCAACGAGAACCACGGCTTTCCGGCCTAATAAATCTGCAAGAGACCCGGCGAATGGAGCCACAACACCCATGGCGACTAAGCTCGCCGAGAAAATCCATATCAATTCATTTGCTCCCCCCAAGTCCACCGAAACTGTGGTAATAATGGCCGCGAAGATGAGAGGACAAACTTGGGACCCAACAAACGCCATGCCAAAGCCGACAAGTACCATAAAAAATCGGAAATTACTCAACTATTCAGGGGGAAAAAAAATCAGTCAACTGTGTTTTTTTGGTAGCTTTGGAGCAGCAGTTGCTCGGCTCACCCTGGGACCTTCATTCTCAGCGAAAATATCGCGAGAGCCACGTTCGTCTGCTTCTGCAGTATATTTCCCACAATCAGAATTATCAGCCCCGCTTCCATCGCTAAACATTTCGTGAACCCGTCCTGGGAGTATCTGTCCATCTGTATACATGTTGCCGGCAACACTAGACATTAATTGACGTTCACGGGAAAAAAAGACAAACGAGAGAAAGAAAAAAGGAAACAAACAAAAAGAGTACAGATAAACAGCTAAATAAAACAAAGCGGAAGTAAACCTGATTATTGAGATCAGATTCAATAGTATCGCTAAATCTCGTTCATCCCTCACATAGCACAGCTGTACACCGGCCAATCATGAGCCCTGCCAAGATAGATTCCCGATCGGGTAACTCGATGTTGCTGGCCAACCACCACGTCTGACTGGCCAATCAAAGACTGTAGATACTTATTCTATAACATTTTGATATATATTATTGTATCAATTCTGGACTCTATTATACACAGACCTCACCTTCCCCAGAAAGAACAAAACAGCAAACGTGCACAACGAAACCAGCAGAATAGTAGGCATCATCACTGTGAAACTCTTTACGAACACTCCTTTGCCACAGTCGCCTCCCTCCAGACAGTTATAATGGAAGATCATGTTAATCAGTGATAACCCGAAAATGCCACCAATCACTCTGATGCATTCTAGTTTGGCTTGACTGGGTTTGCCGTCGTTCGGCGAATTGAGAGAGAGAACGGATTCAAGATCGTCTTCATCTTCGGTTTCGCCATCGCTGTCGTCGCTCTCATCGTGGGAGTCTTCCGACTCTTCCTCAATGCCTGGTAATTGCGGCGATGACGGTGATGCTGATGGTGCAAGTGGAGGTAGTAGCGATGATAATGAGTACGTCGGTTGTGAAGGCGCCGGAGTTTTGTTCAGCCCAATGTCATCATGAGAGGCCAAGTGAAGCCCAAATCCCAAACCGATCGCAATACATTGAATCGTATTAAAAGTTCCGACCGGAAATCCGCGTGCCAGAGTAAACATTGCCAAGCCAAATACCATCAGGACGTTTCCGGTGTACGACACCGAGCTAGGAGCAAGAAAATCCTTGTTTATGGCGATTGTTCCGATGAATATGGCGACTCGACTGGAGACGATAAGAGGCAACATTCTGATAGCTGACCACAGCCCCGGATAATACTCGAGCCTGCGAGGAGGGGTGTCGACCAGTTGAAAGCCAAGCGCCAGGCTGAATAGCACTGAATCCCAGATGAAACCAGCTACCGCGATAGACAGAACCAGAGAAAGGTTCTTGCTGGTATTCTTGCTGGTAATTTTTCCATCTGATGAATCGGGTGACAGCAACTGGAAAAATCCGAATTTCTGCCTGTTGCTCTTTTCCCACAGCCAAAAGGCAGAGAACATCACTAAGCTCACAACGATTAAACCGAAAGCAGGAACAATCCAGCTCTCATCCCAGAAGACGTTTGCCGATATTTGCGACCCAAGAGTGAAAGCAAACATGGCTATTCCGAAGAGAAGGCATCCGACAAGGTCCAGATGCGATATTTGAGAATCTGATGGAACATAATTCTGGGACCATTCATCGTCCTTGCCGCTGCATAGATAGCACACCAACGCTACAACACCAAAAATACCACTATTGAAGACGGTTAATCAGCAAGTCCGGTTTGAGATATCGCTCTGGAAATCTCACTTTAGCCAATATATCCACCTCCACCTGGTAAACTCCATGCACGCAGTGCCAAGCAGTCCGGCCCACAGAGGGCCGATTATTTTTGCACACCTAACAGCGTTTTGCGCTGTCGCAGATTGATCGACCGCAGCTGTCGCGAAAATCCCTGCAGCACTGAAGCCCTTGCCAGCTCTCAAACTAGCAAGAACAAGGGCTACATCCGTATAGCCAGCTACAGTTGAGCAAGCGGAGAAAAGGGCCGCCGAAATGATAAAAACAAGACGTTGATAGCGCATTTCGACCAATCCCTCGAAAAAGGGCAGTGATGCCGCGAACGCGATTTGATGACCGAGTATGGTCCATATCATGAACCAGGGATTTTGATTATCGAGACCCACGGTATAGAATGTAATTGTTGATAAATAGATATCAATAAGCGCTAGGAAAACCCCCAGGCTCAGTCTGAATTCGTTAATATGAAAAGACAAGAATGAAAAACGAAGAAAATGAAAAAGAACGTCGTGGAAAAAGAACTCACCCAAGTAATTTCAAGTCATATCGGAGTCCCAGAATGCTGTCAACGAGGCCCATGATGGCTACGTAAAAAGTCTTCGCCAGAGAGAAATCTCTGGTTCCTCGTCGATTCAGTCCTCTTGGCGTTTATAATAGACCATCTCCGCCGCCAAAATGTGCTTTTGCCTTTATAACCTACACCGGGAGCCACGTCGTCTAAAAAAAATTATGCGTATAGAGACGTCATACGAGACCCGAACTGAAGTTCAAATGTCGTTTTGCAGCAAAAATAGCGGCCAACATTTTACCTGCAGTCCTCTTTAAAGAAAACCCACGGTCAGGAAACTTAGCCAAGACTAATTGGGGTCCAACCCCCAAGACGACCCAGCTGTTCGGCTTTGTCTGTGCTCCTTTTAGGCTGCCACAATTTGATGAAATTTAAGCCCTGCTCCTTACTTAGAAAGATTAGCTTCGGAGACCAACTTTTTGTTATTATTATTCTCCATTATTTCCACTTTTCCTAATATTTACCGCTTAAACAATACTCGAATTTTTCGGCGAACATTTAACACATTAATATTTGATGTTCTCGGGCGTAAAGCATGCCGGCGTAATCTTCAGCTCCGGTGGAGCTATTGTTGGGCCTAAGTACCGAAGCAGCAAGATCTACATTGTTAGGCTCCTTTGCACTTTGCACCACTGCCACTTTTCCGCGCCAAAAGCCGATATGAGAAATTTAAAGTCAAATAATAAAACTTTCAATCGATGTTGAGTAGCAGATTTTCTATGAGAACGGTGGACTATTCTATCAATTAGATAGTTTTAGTCATTCATTTGTCTGAGACTGTTAAGAAAAGATTGCAAACGGGCTTTCGTTAATAGCACTTGGATTTTTTTTTCCTTTTCTTTTTTCGTTTTTAAATGTTAACCCAACTGTATCAACTTGCAGGTATTTTTAGTAAGACCCTAGAAATCGAGGTGAATCCTGTATACGGAGTAACAAATTAGAAGTAACAAGATTACAAGTCGGTGCATTGGTGGATCCAAGATCAGTAGTCTTCTTGGCATAAGTTTCGTATCAGATTGCGATGAAAACGATCAAGATGATAAATTTATTTAGCATCACGGCAACTCCAGAATTTGTTCGAGAGCGGCTATGCATGTTAATTTACAAGGATCCTTTGATTAATCAATCTGCACAAGGATGAGAGCTACATCAGCGTAATGTCTCAAACACATAATCAACTCAATTTACCCCAAAAGAGTAGCCCAAGCGCTGGCGGTCGTTGATTTGGAAATTATTCGTTAATTAAAGTGCTGCTATGGTCTTGACTTTTGGTTCTACAGTTTCACTACATTTGTCAACCTAGAGACAGCGAGTGGTCCATGTTTGTGACAGATGCCTTGGCAATGGCGTGTAATCAACACCCCTAACAAAGCTCTAAATAACCTAAAAAATCCTAGTTGAGTCGGCAAAGTAAGGTTAGGGTTAGCTTCCAAACGTAGAAGGTACCTGCCGAATTTGGAAGAGCCCGAGTTCAGCCAGATATAAAGAAGGCGAAAATCAAGGAACTATAGTCTACCTTCATTACCCCAGTTTTTATTGAATAAGTGTACTGTCAGCTGCTGAAGTAGGTCTACATTTTAAAACGTATTGTTATTAAAGTTAGCAAGACTGGATACCCTACAATCTCCAATGGATCAATAATAGAACAAATCCATCATACCTCCATGACACTTTTTTCATGGAAGCGAACGTAATGTAATAACAGAAATTCGTTTTTTTAACACCTACGGAATGCTATCTAGACTATTCGTGGAAAAAGGCGTAGTGCCTTATGCCGAAATGTATTGAGAGAGACGCCACCCGGCAGCACTTGAGGTTTTCGTGAAGGCCCATCGGTAATCAAAACTAGTTCAAAGTAGGAAGAGGGAACAGGATGAGTAGCACATCACAATTTGCACCTGTGCGCCATGGTGAAACGACGTAACCGCCTCCGTATATCACCAATGAAAAAGGTATCGAATGAAGCGCATACCACATGGTCTCAGCGATCCGCAGCCAATGTGAAAACTGAAAAATTTTCGCCAACTCGTCTCTACGTATAAACATGCCTTCAACATTGATAGTTCCGGTTCGTAAACAACAAATGTCCTTATATTCCTTCTGGTCAACGATGAGAAATGAGTCTCCCACCTCACATTTTCTCCTCGGGTCAAGATTTCCCACACTCTCACGCCAGATGTAGAAGTTTCCCTGCGATTCTCTAACTGTGTCACTAAATGTTCCCTTTCCACTAGCGGAATAAAACTAGCTTGCGAACAATGCTCGTCGCGGACCACTGTCTGAAAGAGAGAGGTGAGATCGAAGCCAGTTTCCGGTACATTTGTTTAGTGTGTTGTTCTCCTATTTGAAGAAAACCCTAATCAAGATCCGGCGCGGGCAGTGCCGAATCTAGGATCATCACCGAATGTGAATGTGGTCCGGGAGTCCGTCAGGCGGTACAGTTCGGGAATTGGCTCATACTCGGGTGTCTGGCTTTCTCCGCCGGTAGTGAGCTGAGACATCGTTCAAGAAAGCTAACTTGGATAAGGACAGATGAATGCTGTTGTGTTGGAAAAGGATGTGGATTGAAGCCCGACAGACGAGTTTGTGCTGGCGTACCTGTTGTCTATTTATGTTCAGGCTTGTTTGATAGGTCAGTATTTAGGAATAAAGCCTTGATCGGAAATCAGTTGATTCATCTGAGATGCCAAACACCAAACACGAGCAATCACTGCCATGTATGAACCAGCATACATCTTGGTTCCAGACGGACTGTCCAAGGGCAGCAGGAACATGTCACATCATGAAATGGGCGGTTATATCAATCCTTTTATTGATTTTATACAACACAGCAATATGTCCATCTCAGGAAAGAAACCGGTTCCCAAAACGGACATGGCAGTCGTCGCCGCAGCCGCAAAGGGAAGGCGCTAGGCCGGTAATGCAGCCTCCCGGCATAACTGCCGAAGCCCCACTTCCAAATGCGGATTGGTGTGATCACCCCGCGTGTCTTGTTCTTAGTACCTTATTGGCTGCAGGCGGAGCCTCTGCCCAACCACAACAGAGTATCAATGCCAAGACGGTTTAAAGTCACAGGTCCTCAGGCACTGGCCAATCAGCAGGCGGGCTGTCTACACGCGCACCGGGTTGACCGCGCTTGTTGGTCCGTCGCAGCGCATGGATAGAGATAATAGTCATCGCTGGGAACATCGCTTGCAGAGTCACCATGTCCTTATTTAACAGGCAGATCCCCCTCTTGTCCCGCTTGCGCTCTGAGCGACCGCGAGGGGTCTTCTCCCAGGCACACCAACTCGCTGCCCGTGAGACGGTCTTTGTAGCAGCAACTGGAGACGTCTGCAGTCACACCAGATAACAGCAGGTGCCCTGTACAACGACGTCAACCGACATTTTGCTTTTTTTTTGGGTGTCACTCTTGGTGGCCATAACAATATCAATCAACATTGTACGCACCATTTGCAAACAGAACTTCTGGTGTGTTTGCTGTCAAACAACCACGATGCGGAGCACACTTCTCCTCGTGTGTGTCGCACTGAATGCGTGGACCGCTACTGGATTTCCAATTCATCGCCCTATCGATGATCAACTGGCAGCCCAGGGTATCACGCTGAAATACAGATCCTCCCCAGCAGGAGTCATGGAAAACCCGCCACAATTTTCCGACTGGTCGCAAGAAGAGCGCAATCAACTACGCACGTCCATCCTGGAAGCAGGCGGTAAAGGGGCTGCAATCCCCCCAAGCTGGGCTGAACGAACGCAGAGAACGTTCAACGCCTGGCGGGCTTTCTATCTGACACAATACCCCGCCAAACTGGAGGCCTCTCAGCAACACAAAAGCAAACGGCCGAGCTACTTCACGGCAATCGACACGTCGCAGAAGACAAACAAGACAGATCCAGAAACCAGCAACACCTCCGATGAACAGCAGTCAGAGAAGTTAGAAACGGGAGCCTCCGGCTTGGCCGGGCTTTACCTGTCCCACTTCGCGCACATGGACCCAGCCACCATCTGCAGTAGATTCAGCCCTGAAATCGTTGGGCTGTGCATCTTCCTACTCGTCCCAGCCGCCGTGATGATTGTGGAAGTAGTTGACATGCTTCACGATCGATGGACACCTGAGCAGTTCCCTGAGCGCGGACGCGGCCGAGAACGACTGACCGGTGTCGAGCGCCAGTACATGATTCTGGCAAAATACGAGCGCGAGAAAGCTGCCATGGACCAGTCACAAACATGGTGGGGCCAGCGAAGACGATCTAAGTGAAGAAGGCTTGGTTATACCCCTTACAGATTATGGATTATATGTTTTTGTTTCTTTTCTACAGCATGATACCCGTTAGTTAACGTTGCGAGATTGTCTATAATGAATTTATATGATTATAAAACAGTAAAAGTCCAAATGGATATAGATGTCAATACATAAATAAGAACACTGCATAAGAGCTAGCCCTAAAGGTCTTGTTATATATACTTAAGAGCCAATGACTCGTCTCACTTGTCTAGGCCGGAACAGCCTCTCAACAGGCTATCGAAAAACGCCCCATCGGCGCCTTGGAAAGCCCAGTCATTGATACCGGCCGCAATGTCAGGAAGGTCTAAATGCGACTGCATCGCGGTATCGTCATTGCCCACGCTTTGTAGCAAACACTGCTGTTCTTCTCCGGGTGTGTGCATCTGCTGATTCAGCTGCCCTGATCCTAGGATATCTTCCATCAAGGGCGAGTTTTGAGTTAAATGCGACTGGGGCTGCTGCTCGGTATTCATGGGCAATGTATGAAGGTGGTGCATGGTCACAAATTCGTTATTGCGTGTGGCATGTGTTGTCTCCGAGTAGGAAAACTCTGTGTGGGAAGAGTGACTTTGCCTACCTGCGGCGCTCTCTTGAAAGGGCTCGAGAGAGATAGGTCCCTGACGAGTTATCTTGATAGTGCCGAGGTATGGTATAATCAAACGCAGCGCTCCGTATTCTTTCTTTGTATAGCCCTGCACTTCATCATCTCTTTCCACACTACTAGCGGTGTATCTGCTTCCACTGGCTGCATCCGCCTCGATTTCGAGTAATTGTCGGATCAGCTTACCACTACCTTCCATAACGATATCCTTGTTTTCGTCTCTCATCGCGTCCATTCTCTCCAAGACCTGATCCAGCAAGGCACGATCACTAAAACGCTGATGAGCTAGAAAATTAGTCGCATCCCGACGATAACGAGAATCAAGGTGAGCAAGTAAAAGTGTCATGGCGGCTAAAAGGGCAAAAAAATCCACCGGTCTTGAGCAGGACGATTTTGGCTGAAAGCTTCGGTGGGCAATAAAGCGCGTTATGATCTCCCGACTTGCGTTGACGCAAGTGATCTTGGAATATTCATGGTCGGCATCACCACTGATTCCGTGCATCATATATGGCAGATGGAGCTGGATCAGCAAGCCATAGTAGTAAACTTGGGCTGCCAGTCTCACTGCCTCCAACAGGTTCTCTGGGGACCCTACCATCACGTTCTGGAAATTCGCCGGACGCCAGAAGCTTGCAGGCATATTATCAGAGATTCTTAGTAGCTCTGAATCAATAGAGCTGGTCGTAGTGAGCTCGCTGGTAGTGAAAGGACGCTCATTCCGCTCTAGTATGCGCGATGCTATGACGGTGAGCTGTCGTTCGAATTGACCTAGTGGTGGTTCCTGATGTAAAGTCGTCAAAGCCCCTATGCTCTTATCAGTTGTTCCCTGGGGTAAACCGAGCAGTAAGCTAAGATAGCGGTCCATATATATGATGCGGAACCACATAAACTCCGGGTCAACATCATGTACAGGGTCGATGCGTTTTAGTGGAGGCATAGGCGAACGGTGCAGACCCATAATTTGGGCGATTGTCATTGCCCTACGATAGATAACCCACGCCTTACGAAGGTTACCACAATTTGTTTCAAAAAGGGCCTCGAGAACGATGCAAACCAGGCTCTCGATAGAGCCCTGTGTTTCCTCCTGGGTCGCCAACCATGTCACGGCAGCTGTGACCCAGCGACGGCTGAGTACGGCTGGGGGCTCCGAGAGGCCGATGAATTCTTCACATGGAGCCTGAAGAGTGATAGCATACATGAGCATACATTTGGCGAGAATGACTGGATGAGTGTTTGCGCTAGGACATTTCCTTGAAAGGTACGGGGCCCCGAGCGTCTGGAGGGTCAACTTGGCGTGCGGTTGGGTGTTGACCGCGTAGGTATATCGTGATGTTCTCAGGCTCTCGGGCAGCAGAATCTTGACGTCTTCCTCTCCTGGAAAGGCTGCCCACAAGGAATGAGAGGCTGTGGGTTCAGTCTCAAATCGGTCCGAGGAAGTGGGCGACGAAGCGAGCGGTGCTGAAGGAACAGAGTATTCTCGAAGAGTCTAAATAGGCCATTAAAGATCGACCTTGGTAACAAACGGTTGTGTTTGGCTCACTTTTACGGGAGTTGAAGGGGCTCGATCTGATGAGGGCGTTAGGCCAGAGGCATCATTTCCTAAAGTATCTCCGATATGGCTCTCTTTGCCAGCAACCAAGTCTTTCATTGCATCTTCAATTTTTGAAATGCGATCAACGAGACCCCGGTTACCTTTTCCTGCCAAGGCCAAGGACTCTGGGATCTCCTGGCCGATGCAGGGGATGCGTCGGCGCTGACAATGCACACATGTTGCTTCGCCTGACGCTGGAAAGATGCATCGGGTCTTGCGGCGTTTGCATTCCCAGCAGGATCGCGTCCCCTTACGAACTTTTCTCTGGTTGACTAATGACTCTTGTTTCGGTGTTAGCATTGCGGACTCTCCATCGCAATTTCAGATCTCGTTGAGGAATTGGTGAAGCGAAGTTATGTAGTGCTCCGACACGGCGGAGAAAATCATCTTCTTCCGCCGATGCGGGCGCAATCATTTGTCAGCCTCATATCCCCGATTCGGCGGAACAACGTATCTAGACCTCCTTTTTTCCCTTTTTTTGTTCCTCAAAAAACTCATTAAAAATGTCTCCTCTTCGACATTTCCGTCTATCGTTTCAGGTTCAGTTTGACCCTCCTTGGCTTGTTATCTGCGCTGGACTTTGTTAACCCGGGACCATCTACTGCAATATCGAGGAACATGTCTTCAGACTCAATAATTGATGCCAATGAGAAGGAGAGAAGGGAACCTTCTAACGAAAATAAGATCGGAACGCCTGTTACCCCCGAGGCTAAAGACGTACAGCCAGCAGGACCTCCTCCTCCCCCTAATGGCGGACTCACGGCATGGCTTCAAGTTGCTGGAGGTTTCATGATCTTCTTCAATACCTGGGGCCTGATCAACACATTCGCCGTCTTCCAAACTTACTACGAGTCCGGCGCACTTTTCACCCAATCTTCCTCCAACATCTCCTGGATCGGGTCCATCCAGTGTTTCCTACTTCAGCTAACCGGCATCGTTGCTGGACCTATATACGACCGAGGCTACCTTCGCCTACTCCTTCTCACCGGAAGTATTATGGTCGTTTTAGGTTATATGATGCTCTCACTGTGTCACGAATACTGGCAGGCGCTGCTTGCACAGGCTATCTGTGTTGGTCTCGGTAGTGGGCTACTTTTCACGCCCACTGTTTCGCTTCTTCCGACCTGGTTCAGCTCGCACATCGGCTTGGCAGTTGGTATCGCATCGTCTGGTTCGTCGCTAGGTGGCGTCATATATCCCATAGTGTTGTATCGACTTATCGGACCGATTGGCTTTCCTTGGGCTGTACGAACCTTAGCCTTTATTGCCCTGGGGACTTTTGTCATCCCAGTGATTGTGATGAAACAGCGCATCAAGCCACCGAAGCCTCGTGCTGTGATCGACCGGTCGGCATTCACAGACTTGCCCTACATGTCATTTGCCATAGCCGTCTTGATTGTGTTTATTGGCAACTCGGTGCTAATATTCTACATCTCCTACTACCCGATCAACAAGGGCTTCACTAACAGCTCACTGGGGTTCTACATGGCTGCTATCTTCAATGCCGCGTCTATATTTGGCCGAATCGCACCTAACGCCGTGTCCGATCGCATTGGCGTGTTTAACACGTTTGTGCCAATGGCTCTAATCTTAAGCATTACGATGTTTTGTATGCTTGGCGTAACCAACACCGCGGGAATGGTTGTTGAGGCCATCGTCACAGGCTTTTTCAGCGGTGTTATTGTTGCATTGCCGCCTGTGTGCTTTGCCATGCTTACGCAGAACAAGGCTCTCATCGGTACACGTATCGGCCAGGGTTTTGCGATTGGTGGGCTGGGCTTGTTGATTGGCGGGCCAAGTGCTGGTGCTATTCTTGGAACAAATGACCCACTGAATTGGACCGGTCTTTGGGTCTATGGAGGTGTTGCAGTTGCTGTCGCTGGGTTCATGCTGATTGGGGTTCGCCTCATGAAGACAGGACCCAAGTTGATCGTCAAGGCTTGATAGATATCGTATCGTGAGAAGGATAATCTTAACCTCGACTAATTTCTGCCGCGCTGTGGTTTTGTGAGATTGTGCATAGTGAACTGATCTTAAAACAAGAATGCCTGAATTTGCATCTAGCGCAAATAGAAATCAATCTAATGTAAAAATCCATCGAAATTAAAACTTTCTTTCCAGAAGCATATCTGCATCAAAAGCATCTTGGCTTCGTAATCGGCCCAGCCCTGTTGAGCGTGGAACCCATCTCACAGAACCCGTTCCTCAAGGGAAAACAGATCATTATGCTATCCAAACCATTTAGCCATTCTCTTCCCCATGGACTCTAGCATCACGGAGTCGACATTTGGACTGGGATGGGGCCTATGAAAGACAATTCTGCCTCCTCTGCTACTCGACGAGGTATCCAATTTCTCAAACACAACCGCTAAGCCACCGCTACTTCGAGCCGAAAATCCCATGTCTATCATCATATGGATAAAAATATCCCACCGAACGCCCTTCTGTGTTACTTCAGCGGACGTGGGGAACATCAGGCTCAAAACTTCAAAAGCACGTTTACTGACAGGCAACCTCTTGTTCTCGATTTCTAGTCCGGATACGTTATGGCGAATCTCTTCCACGTTTGACAAAGGCTGTTCTGATGGGCGAGGCTTGGCTTTTGTTTTAGGCTCAGTTCTAACTGGTTTGAATGTTTCGTAAGAATCCGTAGAGAGCCACTCATTCTGTACATTGGTGATGACCGGCGTGCGAGTGCGCTGGATCTGCTCCATCATACGTCGTCTCTCGGCTTCAACTTCTTCGGCAAACTCTGCAGTCAGATTGACCGAGACAACTTCCATGTGCTCCCGGATTTCACGTGCATGAGTTTCGTTGTCTCGAGGAGTTTTTTTACAACAAATTCTCATCCTTTCCCAAAACAATTCAAGTCCATTTCGAATTTTCCGCGACTGCGCCATCCAAGACTCGTCCTTCTGTTTAACCACAACGGGGCAATCACAAAAGTTGGATGTAATCAGCTCGCCCAGACTTGTGGCCTCGTGAAACATTTTCATCAACCCTCGTTGAGGGGTGTTTATATTCAAAGTTCTCCAAGCAAGCCGGTCTTCGGTTTCCATTATCTCCCATAGTTCTCTCACGGCATTCTGGGGTTTATGTAGGCGTACTGCGAAGAGAATCTGGTGGGCAGCTGCAAGGTCGGAAAGTCTCTTGTAAAGGATTTCGTCTAGGCGCGCTCTCTCCTTAGAGTCGCTCTTGGCCAAATGGCTTTCGAGAAAGCTGAAGAGCATCGAATGATCAAATACGTTGCGGTCATCAGGTCTTCCTGTCATTTGGAAGAGACACCACGCCAATGGGTCCTGCTCGAACAACGGTCTGAGACATTCCCCAGGCATTGCTTTCTTGAGATTGATAGAGCTGTTCTTTTTGTGTGAGTCCTCAAAATACCGATCAAATCCAGGTCTATGGCTCATTAGCGTGCAGATATCCTCTGCCTGGCTGTTCACCACGTTGATTATTCTCACCTCGAGTGTCCCCATTGCTCGGTCAAAGGCACGAGGCAGGCTCTGTCCTCGATGAATGCTATCGCGCATACGGTTGTATATCCGCTCAACATTCTCGCATTCGAGCTTCACACCTTCCCACTCCAGGTACAGTCTCACGCTGTAGAAGATTTCATCGGCTATCAAAACTCCTACTTGGTCCGAACACATCAACTTGTAGAATTCTCCCTGCATAAGGGGTTTTTTGACATGTCGCCGCATATAAGCGGGGCTCGCTTGCAGAAATCGTAAATGATCACCTTCTGCTTCAAGCCTGGTCTGTGAAATCGAGACTAGGTTGCTGATGGAAAACACCGGAGGTGGCGAGAACGCTGGGTTAGTATACACAGACCAATATTCGACTTCGTTGGTGTGACTAAACCCTGCCACAGTCATGTTTTTCCATTTGTCAGAGGTTGTTGTTACGTTGGAATCGATGCCCCCAAAAATATTGTCAACGATGTTTCTAAGCGTTCGCATCAGATGGCTTTGAGCTTCTAGAATAAGTCGCGCCTTGGGGAAGCCAATAATGTCGCCTCTATGAGCTGGCACAGGATGCCAGTCAACCACGTCTCCATACTGCAACCCGTGCATAATGACACATTTTGTCGAAAAATCGACATCGAAATTTGCCAGGCGCCAGCTGAAACCCATTCGGCTATCATCCCACGTCGCCCAATCTGCAGGCGAATAGGCGTTTCTGAAATGTAGCAAGGCAAGCAGCATAATGGGATTGTTTACCAGAGCCTCTACACTCAGCCAGTTTAACAACAAGTGAGATCTGACGACTGGAGTTCGACAGGGCATCCTGGTGTATGGATTGTACTCAAACATCCACTCTTTGATGTTGTAGCGAATGGAGATCCAGTTCTCGTTACAGAGGTCTGGAGCTGTCTCTTGTAGACATTGCTGGCGTTTCTGTCGACTCTTTTTCTTCCAGCGGTTGATTAGTGTGCTACCAAAAGCCGCAAGGCGCTGTGAAATGTAGTTTCGGTCCTCAGTTGCACTACGGACATGGTGAGAGAGTATCTGTTTTACCTCTTCATCAGAGACTCGCCCACGGTACCAGTGCAGCTCTTCGAGATTGTAGAAGCTCTGTTCACAATCATAACAATCACATGGTGCTACATATCGCTTGGAATTGGGGTCGACAGGCTCAAAAAGTGGTGGCATCGGTTGTTCTCGTTCTATTTGGAGAGAGTACAGCCTGTTCGTCGCGACAAGAAGACTGTAGAGGTCAATATGGTGTTCCGGACCATGGACAGGGTGAAAATATATGAGTGTGGGGGGAGGGAACAAAGGCAGGTGCGAGAGCGGTGGCCGGTGAGCTAAAAAGTTTGCAACTCAACAAACACGAGATGAGCACAATGTGCTTTTGTTGTAGCGACATTGTACTTTGTTTGATATTATGACGTATACCCATCTCCTACCGGCTTAGGATCTTTTACTCTTGTTTCAAAACGATTTAATCGTCTTACTTTACTGCCATAGATGACTACAAGCTCTCGCCACCGTACTCTGCCTAGTCGTTCATTGTTGTGTCTCTGATCATCATATATTCTTAGTTGATATTTCTAATAAAACTCTAGCAAGTGAAACTTCTATCGTTTTAACATTTATGACATTTGAACAATGCCCATGTTTGTATAAAACAAGCAAACGTTATCACGAAGGCATCTCATAACGTTGACGGGACGAGTCCTGCATCTCAGGGGACGAAATATGTGGTCCAGGCTTCCACACATCTTCTGTAGGCTCGGACCACCTGTGTGGTGTTGAATGTAGCCCCTGGTGCGTCTCATCTTGTTTTTGCTTCCTCCTTGCTTTATAGAGAAGGAAAGCAAGAACAGAAATGATGACCACCCCAGCCACCCCACCAATTACACCGCCGATAATAGCTCCCACCGGCTTGGAAGGTGTGCTAGAATGTGACGGTAACGGGGAGGAAGATGAGGTATAGGAGGTAGGCGTCGAAATAGGGGATACACTCGATGTCGTAGACGTAGGTGCAGAGGGCGAAGCATCTGTTATGTTGATATAGTGGGTGTTGAATTTGGACCCCTCAGAACCATAATGAGCTGTGATGAAATAGATATCAGAGGCCTGCATGCCTAATCGACTGACGTTCCATGGTAATGACCCATTATTCGGGACGTCCGCTGTAAAGATTTGTCAGATATTATCACATTTTTCTCATTTACATCAATTGCACAGACGATATACACGCTGACAAAAGGACATACCTGCGATTTCGCTACACAACTGGTTCAAGTACGCTCCGACGTCGGGTATAACGCAGTTAGATCCTTGGTTTGGGTTATCCTGGACAAGCCAAAAAGCAAGAGCCTCATCTGAGGTCAGGTTCCAGGTTAAGGTTATGGATTGTCCGACAGTGAAGCCAAGGTCATCTCTTATTTCGCCCACGGTTCCCGATGCAGGAGGAAAGGTGAAAAGGGGGTCATCTGCTGCCGTTTCTAGGACGAGAATAGAGAATATAAGACAGATGAGTGGTCGCATATTCTGCTACTAGCCTGCATTCGATCCTCAGACAGTGTTCTTGCTCTTTATGTAGGTGGAACTTTGCCTTTTTAGATTCATTTACGAACCTGGGATCTTGCAATGGTGGATAAAATGAAATAAGAAGATAAACAAATCATTTTGGGGTAGGAAAAGACTTTAAAAAGAACATGAGGGGAGTACCTGTATCAATTCTGTGTATCTATCTACTCTTAGCCTTCTCGGCTTCTTGATCTACCCATATACGGTTAGATATTTCGGCTCGGCGCGAGCCAGATATGGAAGTCGAGTGCGATAGCCAATCATAGGTAGTGGTTCTATATCTGAGTACCCACACCAAATAGACTAATTGGGGAAATTTTCTCTGTACGTATACAACAAACATGTGCGATGCTAGGTGGGCCAGCATGTCACGTCACTTTATGCTCAGCCTGGCTTTCTCTTCTCATCCGCTGACATAGCGTAAGCGAAGTCAAGAAAGGTACAGTGGGGAAACTTTGGGTCCGGAAAGATGCTGGTATGAACCACGGCATGGAAACCGTTACCAAAATCAGTGTTTGTAAGGTTTCGATAGTATACTATGTTCTTTTTTTTTGCCCCAATATCTTTCTAACCACGAGGACTTCAGTAGCCCATGATAGACGGGTTTCTCAAGGTTTCCGCTGAGTTGGCCAAAGTCTCAGAAGCAAAGAAGACTCCCAAATGATGTTTTGGAATATCTTACCATGGCACGAACAATTGGTATATGATTGATGTGTTATGATAATTTTCGTTGTTTTAACCATGTGTCTAATGCTATCATGGATGTAAAGGACTAACTTCTTTACTGGTCCTCAGGCTCTGCCAAGTTTACTTTTACAGTGTTGTCTTTAAAATCAGTTTATCAGAGTTTCTATTAATATAAAGAAGCTATTATGGGTCTATATAAAGTTTATACAGATACGTATATATATCAATTTTAAAGTCAACTGGTACATGATGTTCTTTAGACGGTTGGCCACATTCACATGTTTCTATAGAAATTGATTGAGTGTTAATCGCACATGTCTGATCTTTTTAATGTAAACTCGGTATTTTACTCTGAGAATGCCCATGTAGCTGTGGCGTGGTGTTACCTATTATAATTGACTACGTAACAATTATAATATAATAATTCTATTGATCTAGGGGTCATGTTCCTTATGAAAGAACTATTGAAGATAGCTCATTTCGATTGGGCCATAATTCTCAGCATGACTATTGGGGTCATCTGCTTCACAAGATGCTGCATCTGAGGGCTGTCAAAATAAGCGACCCTAGTCTGAACACCGTACAAGAATCTAGGTTATTTTATCCAGTTCCTGCTATCTGATGCTAGAGTCTTCTGACCCGGAAGACCATCAAAAGACACCCTAAAAGGCGATACAATGTACCAATAAGAACTAGAAGCCTGGCAAATGGACTAGATTAGACCTCGAGGTTTTCAAAAAAATTATAAAATCGTGATATGTAAGTCCAAAGAACCTTACCCTATATCAAACCCTGTCCTTCCAATTTTGTACCCGGTAAATGACTCCGCTGCATTGCTGTCGTATAAGTAGGAAAATGGGGAGGCATGTGCGCTGAAAAAAGCCTCGCTAAACCATAGCTAAGTATTATCACCCTGAGCAAGAGTCTCTTTAGTAAAATGAGTGGATATAAACTTACACCTGGGCACATATACCAAAACCATTCAAGGTGCCAAGTTTTAACAATTGCAAGGCGTGGACTGGCGCCTCCAAAGATTGCAACAACAATGTTCAGGAGAAGGGAGAATAGCGGTCCATTTTCGCTATCCGTTAACGCAGCGATAATAGAGCCCAGACCATAGACACCTAGAAAGGGGTTAATATCATGCCACACATAGTCAAAACGGGTAACTCACAATAGAAATAGAGAATATTGAACCCGAGGAGCTGTCCAAAAGAAATGACAGGGGTTGCAAGAATCGTGTAGAATGTGGAAAAGTGCAAGGCACTAATAGTGCTTCTCAAGAGACTCGTTAGAAGCTTACCACTAAAGTATGCAGCCTCGGAATGACCGGAGTAAGATTCGCGGTAGAAAACAAGCTCTATTGAAGCCCTTACATTAGCCAAAAACCTTGAAGAAATCCACGAGGATCATACTTTCGACAGAAAAAACAATGACACTAGGAGCTGCTGCTGCAAAGCCTTTCCTTGGATTAGTTCATGAATGTAGTTGAAAAATTGGCGGATATGCATACTTGTGGCTAGGCAGCTCAGGGTTCCTAATTGAGACACCAGGGCGTAATCAACAGCACTAGAGAGCATCTGGAACGGCTCTATGTAGATTCCCTGATAGATATGACCCTGAAACTCATAAATAGATAAACCAATTAACATGCCACACAGTGACCCAGCTGCGATCTCTAGTAAGATACTAGATGCCGTCCGACTTTGCTGTCTCAAATCACGACAAAAAGCGAGGTATATTTGCATGTACCAGGTGGCAAATCTATTCTCATATGAATGACTCAGTGAGAGTAATGCTTCACACTTATAGTTCCCACTCTCTGAAGCCTCATTTGTAGTTGACCGCAATAACTGGGTTATGCTCGTTTCCTTGAAAATGTCACCTTTGATGCTAGGTCTGGATATTTGTCCATCGCCCGAGACGATGTCCATAATTATATCGGCCGGGTTTAATCGGGGTTCGAATTCGTGACCCATATTCCGAAAATACTGCACAGTGCCTGATTGTGGACCGAAATAAACCGTCTTTCCGGATCCTAAGAGGAGTACCGAATCCAAAGACTCAAAAATCTCAATACGAGGCTGATGAATAACACAGATTACACTGATGCCTTTGCGAGACAAAGACTTCAAAAGCAGGATCAAGGACAAAGCCGATTGAGCGTCTAATCCGGAGGTTGGTTCATCAAGAACCAAGACAGGAGGGGCAGCGATTAGTTCAAGACCAATGCTCACACGCTTTCTCTCTCCACCAGAGATACCCCGGTGCTCCTGATTGCCAACAACGCTGTCCTTTACCCTGTCGAGTTCCAAGTCAAAAATAACCTGATGCACTAGATTCTGAATGTCTCTGTCATTCAAGGTGTCCCCTAGTCGTATCCGCGCGGAGTACAAAATGTTCTCCCAAACAGTAAGATGTGGGTGGACGATATCGTCTTGGGGTACATAGCCAAAGAGTGCTTTAAATTTTCGCAGGCTTTTACCTCCACCTGGCATTAATAAATATGAAAAAAAAAAGGAGTATGAAAGCATCAAGAAGGGAAGAAAAACTGACTCGGATAATTTAATCGGCGCGCCATCAAGTAACAATGACCCTGATGTAGCTCTCAATTTACCACACAGAATATTGACTAACGTTGCTGTGCAGAGGATTTAGTATGACATAAAACCTGACTTATAACATCGGGCTTCTCACATTTTCCTGATCCTGATGGTCCCAGAATACCTAGCAAGGTCCCCTTTTGGACCTTGCCAGATACCGAGTCTAGGATCAGATTTTCCGCACCATTAATAGAAAAGGTCACATTGGCGAACGAGACATCAAGACCAGCTGCATCTAATGTATCAGATGCGATATCTGATTGATCACTGCTTAGAGCCCTATTATTAGAGCCCTGATTCTTCTCAGCAGTAGATTCATGTGACCTGATGCCATGTACGCTGTCTTGTACTAGGGGAATTCGCATCCAACTTGGTAATTTTCGATGTAGCTGTGGCCAGAGCCAAGTAATCAACAAAGCAAGATCAATTAAAGCACAACATAAAAAACCAACGACTTGTAACTCTCTTTCACTTCCTTTGGGACAAACCGATAACGGCATGCATTTGAAAGGAGTTATGGTGCCAACGGGGCAATAGGAGCCGCTTGGGCAAAGGAGTTTCTGGTTGCCTCCTGAAGGGCAATAAAAGCCTGCAGGACATACGACTGGTTCGTAAATGCCTTGAGGCTCATCACAAATGTTGTTTTTGACTTGCAGTTGTCTAATAAGACATGTCGCGGTTGGAGGACAATACTCAGGAGGGTTTGCGGCGGTATTATTTGGACCTAATGATTGATCCCCTGGGTGAGTGACTGATACCAGTTACCAAACTGCTATGTGGTCTTACTTACAGTAAAATCCCGGGTTGCAAATATTCGTTGGAGATAAGACCGTTGGTTCCCTTCCTGACAAACATGTTGAATTGGCCATCTTGATAGTATTGCACTAGGTCGCAGTGTATGCTAGAGTCCAAAACATGGCTATTCTGAGTAACCAGAAGATACTTTCCTAGCCAAAAGTTCAGATCTTGTACTGTTGTAAGATAACTTGCCGTCCAAAGTCTATATCTGGCACAACCTAATATTTGCAATAATAGCCGAGCTACTATTAGAACACTACGCTGTATTCTAGTGAATCCGGCCTATACTATAGAGTACACTGTGTACGTACCCTGTACTACAGTCAGATCGCGTTATAATGCTCCACTTTCACCAAAGCCGACTTATTGACAGCAATATAGTGCTCTGTACATACAAACAGGAATTATACTAAGCGGGGCATAGTCAGCGTGGCAGACTCTGGGTCCTGGCATGAAGTTAAAATCTGATATTTAAGTCCACACAGCCTTGGCTGCTAAATAGATTGATTTTAGCTTTAAGCTAGGCACTTGAACTTCTAAACAGTGATCAATTCGGGGGTTCAGCCTGGGTGTGAGAATACCCCATCTGGTCACACGTGACTCGATTTGGCCAGAGGTTAAATTCTTGCTACTGCACCACACCTTTAAATAACACGCACTTTTATAGGTTCTAAGGAATCATAGCCCTTCCTTAACACTAACCCAAACCCTAAGTGCGTGATATAGAGAACTTTGTTATGGTGGCAATAATTTGATCCCACAGGCCGATTCACGTGTGGCCAAATTTGGCACACCCAGGCACTCAATTTACGCCACCGGTCAAGTGCAAGCCCAATAAATTTCAACATTTCGTCCTGGACTAAGTGTCAACGCCGTCCCGATTTTGCGTTCGGAGGAAATCAGAAACTATCGATTCCTGTAAGAAACTAGAGCAACAGCTAGTGGATAGCAGCGGCAGAAAACCACACGATAACTTCCTGATTGGAACGCGATAACACGTCCAGTCAGTACATACTTCGTACGCGAAAAAATAAATGATGATAATAGTCGACGGAAGCTCCGCAATTATCAAGTGCCCCAGTGATTGCCTCGTAGTGAATATTTCCGGCGAGTGGCTTGCATGTTAGTCAGGATTACGAGCTTTATGTAGGCAGAGATCGCAGCAATAACCAGTTGAATCTTGATATGTGCAAGATAGAGAAGGGGCTGACAAAATAAGTGTATCGGATGGCGCACCTTAGCTTTCTTGTCTTTTCCTCTTTTAAGTTCAATCGATTCTGTCCAGGAAAGAGCATATATTACCGAGATTCCCTATTAAAACGATAACAACAAAGCTGAGATCCAAATCTACATCAATCACGCTGCCAGAATACATCGCCTTCCCATCATGTTGACTACAGGTAGTGAGGATGATTTTCTTTATTCCGAACCTCTTGAAAAAGTTCATCATCGACCATCTACTTCTTTCACCACACTACCCGCGCGCCTCCACAAATCCGATGCACAGGCGGTTGGATCAGCAATGCAGTTTTGCACCAATGTCTCCTCCGCGATGTCAAGTAAGCCTTTAGACATGCAATGCCAGACGAACTCGCCTGTTGGTCATTTAGCCAGCCTTCTGTACCCCGAGTGTCTACCGGAACGACTAGAAGATGTCGCAATAATAATGGAAGCTGCTACTTTTTACGACAGTATTTCCCCCCCATCCATTTCTTTCATCTATTCCTCCCCACTAGTGGGAGGTGGGAGTCATGTCCCGGCCATTATGGAACACAAAAGGCTAATATAGAGAAAGACATCGTGGAGAAAGACGAGGTGACGCAGGCAATGAAGCATCATCAGATGACGACGTCGACTGGGTGTATGGCGCTAGGAACCAAGGGCCCCGGAAACCTTCAGGCCCCAAAGGCTGAGGCATTTATATCAACTACAATCACGACATACCTTGCAAAGTACGGTCAAGAAGGACATGGGATAATGAAGCAATGTTTAGGGGGATGGCTTGACCCACTACAACTTGAGAGAGAACCAGAGCCAACCAGCATTGAAAGATCTGTTTCCAGTCAAGCCGTGGCTTCTGGAGCAGGGTATGTCTGCGCGGTCATCATTAGATGGAAATATTTACAGCTAACCTGGGTTCTATAGGATATTCTGGGAGGTTCTTACATTCTCCTTGGGCATTCATTTATCTCCTAAAGATAAAAAGTACCTACAGCCACTCCTAGATGTCGCGAGTAGAATTGTGGCCAACACAAATGACTATTTCAGTTGGAAATGTGAGCGTGACGGTGGTGGGAAGATATGTAACACGATCAAGTATTTAATCGCTAAGGAAGGTCAATCCGAGCAACAGGCAAAGGAAACGCTCAAAGAGTTTGTCCTTGAAGACGAACAAAACTATCGTTTCTTGTCTGAACAGTTCTCCCGAGATGCACCAATACATATACGGAAATATGTTTCTATGGTCCAGCTTCTTCTCGGTGGCTACCATACCTGGTGTGCGACTTGTGACCGTTACAAGGTGGAAGAAACCGGCAAAGACCTCAGTATAATATGTATAGGTGAGGGCAACAATAATGCCAGCCTCCAATATTGCACAAATACCATTCTCGATGATTCAGCACTTCTAGATCCCGTGAATTATATCCAATCCCTACCATCAAAGGACATGCGCTCAAAGATCATCGATGCTCTGAATATCTGGTTTCAACTTCCCGAACAGCCATTGGATATCATCAAAGATACGGTGAATGATGTCCATAACTCGACTCTAATCCTTGATGATATTCAGGATTCGTCTGCACTTCGAAGAGGATTCGCTGCAACGCATCATGTCTTCGGGTCAGCCCAATGCATCAATAGCGCCACATATATGATTGCGCAAGCTGCGGCTAGGCTGCTTGCATTGCATGCTCAATTTCCAGGAATCATGAGTGTCTTCCTGGAGGGGCTGAAAACTCTCGCGTTGGGCCAGAGCTGGGATTTGAATTGGAGGTCTACGGGTTATTTACCGTCGATATCCGAGTACATGTCTATGATCGATGGCAAAACTGGTTCCATGTTTGAGATGGGGGCTCGGATCATGTGCGGGTTGTCGTCACGTATAGTGCCACTTGCGGAGCTAAACGAACTCACATGTCTCCTGGGCCGATGGTATCAAATACGGGACGATTATCAGAATCTCCAGGACGAACGTTACACCGCACAGAAGGGCTTTTGTGAGGATCTAGATGAAGGGAAGCTTTCATATCCTATTATAGTCAGCTGTAATGCTGATCCGAAAACACGAAGGATAATTATGGGCATTTTGCGACAACGACAAGAGGGAACGATACTTGCCCTAGGCGTGAAATTGCAAATCCTCAATTTAATCCGACGGACCGGTGCGCTCAAGCAGACCTGGGAGATGCTCCGGAAACTTGAAGGAGAGGTCAAGGCTTCACTTGAAGCCTTGGAGACTGTGACTGGTGAACCAAATCCACTATTCCGTGCGGTTGTGAAGCTCCTCGGAGGGGTCCCAAAGCCATAGTCTATTAAAATATATGGTAGACATGCTACTTTGGTAATTCATATTCTTCGAAAAATACTTTTATTTCCAGTAGGCTCCCGGGCACTTGTAGAGACTTTGTCTATCGTAAACACTGACTATTACATGCCATTTCACCTATGCAGTAATGGGTGTTGAGGTTCTCTCTTTAACTACGATGCCGGTGGAAATCGACTCTGCTAAGTAATCGCTGGCCAAACTCCAATCTTAAACATTTACCATAAGAACAATGATAAAACGGTGGTTGTGATCCTCACATGCATTCTTCCCTAGCTATAGGCTTCGCGTACGCCTTTCCTTTCGCTCTGATTAACCTATAATAGGCAGATAAAAGCCATATTGCCAGAAACCAGGCCAGAAAATTTCACTCACATGTTCTACATTTTGGGGATTGAGATTCTAAAGAAGTAGTTGAATAGAAAATCAAATGGCTTTACAAAATATATACCGTCTTTCTGCGAGTTTATTTATATCATCTCACATCTATGCCGTCATTACAATATCATCGCTCCGAACCCTAGTATAATGCTTGCTCTCCATATACCGATTTCACTGGTGACACTGGCTGGAAAAACCGAATGATACTTCGTCGGCATTCGAAGCACCGAATACCACCACAAAGGGGTAGTACTAATCAGCCATGACAGAACCCAAAGATAGCCAATTGCTCGCGTGAACACATGTGTCTTATATCCAGTAGCGGGCAAAATATACGCATCCTTTGCTCTCATGTAAACATATTGAAGGTAATCTTCGATCATGATTCCAAGTGGAAAGGATGAGAAGAATAAGAAAGTTCCTAGACCTCCATCTGGAATGCCGGCACTTATGTGTACGAACACGTGAAGCAATCCAGACATTATGAACACAAGTGAAATGTTCATATAACGTTCTAAGATCGAATGGTGCCTAAGCCTTAGAATATCTCTGGTCAGAACGGCTGAAAGACTCGTGAAAGGCCCTCTAAGTAATTGGTGCCAGTATCTTCTATGATATCTCGTAAGTGCGAAAAGTTAACTCCGAAAGTAGCACTTACCCCCAAAAGAGGCGCAGTGTATAAGCGTTATGAATGCTTCCAAACAGCGGCGGCCAATCAGCGATCGATGTCAAGCCAGCCATAGAAAAGATTAGGGATGACAGTCTATATAAAAAATCCAATAGGACCCAGACTGAAGCAAAACATAGTAATATAGTAGAAAATACTCGTATTTTCCACTGCGTCATCAATGCACCCGAAAAGGGCGATTCATTTTCTGATTTGAACGTTTGTTCCCTTTCCTCCTGGGACAGCTGCCGAACGAAGAAGCTTAGAACATCTAGAAGAAGAAATTGCCAAGCAACAATGACTGCTTGTCTCATGAAGGAAAGATAGGTGAGGGATGAGGTATATCCGTGGGATGAGCGGGATACAGGCACACTTGTATTTTTCACTTGCCACTTCGTCCCCGCCCCGCGCACATTCAGCCCACACACGATAGCACGTAGAAAGCATTGATAGAAACATTGGTGCTCCCCGAGCACGCGAGTCTCATAGAAATCACCGATCTGAACTCCCAGGAGTAGTAGCAGTCGAATATAATGGGAGAAAGCCATTATTGAACTTCCGCCAATAACGAGTTTCAACAGGACGCTATTGGTTGAATGTTCCGTATATAAAAACTGCAAGCAGCTGAGCACTGCTAGGGCTGGAACGGCCAGTACTCGAATAGGCGAGCCTGCGGGTGTTAGGATTAAAAGAAGAGAAGTTAGAATCCCATGAATCCCGCAAAGCATTGGAGCGGCAAGCTGAAGTAAGATAGCCATTGTGACGACTAATGAAGAAAATATCACAAAGAAATTTTTGGATACTATCCCTTTCCTTCGCTTTGAAAGAAAACATCAGTCAAATTAAGGGTCTTGAACATGCAATTATAGATTCTGTCAGACCGCTAACAGGCCAACAACCCGAATTTGGTGATCATGGGGTAATTATTGGCTTGGCGGTTTTAATTTTTTCGGACAAGTGCATAAATTCGCAACGACTCTGCACGTATGATATGTTTTAAAATCTAAATGCCAAGATGCCCCATACACGCGGAGGCAAAACAGGTGTGGGGGCTTACACTCCTATCAGTTGATATTTTCGGCGTCTTGCGTCGTTCTAGTCCGAATAATTTCTATTCTAACTTCTTTCGTCGTTTGCCTCATGTGCATTATCCTTATCTTTTAGGAAGGTAAAGGCTAAGGCAGCCATAACGATGTTTATAACACCTGAGAAGATCAACGAGGACCACGAGAGTTGAAGAGTGGGACAATGACTTACTTAGTATCCAGTTCATTCGAAAGTAATCGAATCGTTCGACAAGAGCACCAGAAATAACGGGGCCAATCGTCATGCCAGCCGTGGCAGCGACTTCAATCAGAGAAAAGACACGCGAGTGGCCTCCTCCAGGCCCGAAGATGCCTGGGTTTTTTGCTTCTTCTGCTTTGACAATGGCTGTGAAACGTAGGTGAGTACGAATCTGTTCCCGATAAGCATGGCTAGGTACCTACATGTTAACTCTACCGCCCCAACTCCCGAGACAAAAGGTCGCAAGATGCCTATCGTGACAATGGAAAGAATATAAAGTGCCGGACCGCGGCCACCAGAGCAAGCCCAGTCAAAATGACTATTTCCAGCGAATCCCAACAGGACTAGGAACACTGCCTGCAAGCCAAGGCCCATAGAAGCTGGTTTTCGGGTGCCGATGCGATCACGAAGATATCCCGCGAGTGGGCTGACGAATAGACCCGGTATAGCTAGTAGGAAGAACATCAGTCCGACAACAGAGGGGCCCCACCCAAAGATATCCAGCACATGGAGTGGAATCGTGGCATTGAAGCTTGTGTTAAGGGCTGGACCCCATAACCCAATTGCCAAGACCGTTATCACGCGGCAATTGCTTAGCATTATACGCCAGAAATTTGAGCTCGGAGCAGAGGACTGCTTTCCATCACCTTCGGGTGAAGGCAGAAGATTGTCTGTTTCCTCCGCCTGTGTCGGAACCTGCGTGCTGGGTCTTTCGGAGCTCTCGACTATCAACAAACGAGCGGCGACATCGATGAGCAACAGCACCACGGGCACACTCCACGTAAACCAATACCCCGCTGCCTCCAGAATAAAGCCCGAGACCATCGGCCCCGTCATCACTCCTGCATTTACAAAGGCCATGAGAATCCCCATCGTGGTTCCAATCTGGTCTGGATCGACTGCATTCGCCGCCGTCGCCAGGCCCACAATCCACGCTCCAGACCCTGAAATCCCCTGCAGCGCACGCCCGCCGAAGAACACACCCACAGACGTCGCACAGGCGACCATGAACGTCCCGATGATACATCCCACCAGCGCTATGAGAAACGGGATCTTGCGGTTGGGCGCGTTGTCCGCGAAATGTCCGATGAGTGGACCCCCAAAGACGGATACCAGGCCGTGCAGGGCGAGAGAGATGGAGGTGAAACGCTGAGTTTGATCTGACCGTAGATGCAGCCGCTCTTGGAGCATGTAAGGCAGCATCGGAACCAGAAAACCATAGAGGAACATTTCTGGGGCGGGGGGATTAGTGGGGAATTTCTTTTCGGTTCAACCTTATAGCGGAGTAGGATAGGACGAACCAATGAATAGGGCTATAGCGACGGTAGCTAGAATAAACAATTTGGAAGAGCGCCATTGCCAATGCATGGACCCTGTGTCGGAACTGAATACCATGTTGTATCTATCTGTCTCAGTGGGAAGGGTTGTGAGGAAGAAAAGATCTGGTAATAATTTGAAGAATCCCGATGAAGAGATGACGACGATCCTAGGACCAAATGCCTCTCCAAAGCTAGCCAAGGAATTGTCAGCAATACCAGGTTATGGTTAATTCTAGGAAATATGTATGTGGCTTGAGGAAATTTTCAAATGTTGGTCTAATTAAGAGGTTACGATGTCGATAAGAACTGCTGTGCCTTACGAGCGCTAGTGAGATTACTCAGCAGCAAATTGAGCTTAGTAACTAACTAGTTAGCGAATATGATTAGTTACATTTGACAATTCCCAATTCAGTTTATTTCCTTATTCACTAGTATCTATTAAAATGGAAGTGATTTTGTCGTACGCAACGACTCACCGGGTTCGGCCAACTTCGAGAGCGGTGGAACCGGAAGTATATATAGCGGTTCAGGATCTAGGTTATTGATTGCTAAAGCATAATCCGGTTAACCATCAGGTAAACATTGTTGAAGAGGTCTATACTGACAATAACACTTGTGGGTATTGAATAAGGCCGGACAGATTGGCGCCCTCTGTTCCATATCGGCCTTTGGTAGCGTTGCCATAGCTTGTAGCAATATTGCATGGAAAATAAAACATCGCACTGATCCAGGTTAAGAGATAGATGAATAATTATCCTGCCAGATAAGATCCCTGGGTGCAATATCAAGATGGTAAAGAACTAATTTGGAATCTTTGAGAATAATATATATCGGATCTTGGTCGGGGAAAGGTCGGCTATTAAACCGGTCTTTAATATCGGATAAAGTACCGATAAATTATTTATTTGTTTCTAGCTAAACAAAAATGGCTAATAGACCTGCACTGAGACTATCTGGAATATTATTTGTGATAGTGCTGAAGCGCTGAATGATAGTGTTACTTTTTTTTTATATTTAATCTTTAATGAGTAACTAAAGGATTTTATTCTCAACAAATTCCATCACTATATAGCCCCGGTCATCGTTGCTATTAAAAAACCGTTAAACTTATAGAACCCTCACAACTTGAGCATCTACGAGATCTAGCGCTCTCTGTACGACAACTCTGATGGCTAATTTGTTGCGTCCCTATCCAGGTAATTTGGCCTGCAAGAAGAAAAGAAAATCAAACGATATTTGTACCCGAATCAAAGCAGGTTTGTCTGTTGCCTCATCTAATAAAGTAAAACACGTGGAATGCGTTTGTATTTATTCTATAGTGATAACCTGTTAAATCATTTGAGAGAAAACAAACTATAATTAATTTAGGATCAGTACTCTAGATAACATTGAATAAACATGGTAGCAATGTGCATGCATTCTGATTGGTCCTTTTTTTGGTCTACTGTTGGATTTAAAAAAAGATCGGCGTTTTCCACGTCAAAGCTGACTCAGGATCTATTAATCAATCAACCTTCGAAAACCCCCTGCATGTGGCCCTGTCAACATGGGCCCTGCTGCAAAAATAGTGCTTTCCGGTTCCAGACGAATACCAAACTGTATTACATGTAAGAACCGAAAGCAAAAATGCGGTATGTTCTTGCAATCAATGCGCCCATGTCTCTGTTTATCTATACCGACGCCAGGTTTTAGATCTCAGGCGCCCAGGTTGTAAAAGATGCGAAGATCGAGGCGTACAGTGCGGAGGCTATAATTTTGCACGCGTCTTTGTCCAGCAAAACAGCACTATTCGAAACTTGGCTCTTGCAGATATCAAAGGTTACTTCCTGTCTCGATTCGTTATCGACACCAAATCGCCCTCGGCACTTGTCAATATCTTGGTGAGAACTGTCACGAGTAGCCCGCCACATGGGTCGCTGCAAGATCTTTGCGTGCAGGCCATAACAGCGAGCTTTTATGGTACAACACAGAACAATAATCACAAGCTGTTGGAAGGGGTGGGCGCCTATACAAAGGCATTGCGCAAGCTCCGGGAAGCGTTGAGAGATCCTAGTACATGCTTCACGACAGAAACAGTAATCACTGTTCTATGCATATGTATATGCGAGAACATTGTCGCCCAGGAGTCGTCCAGTTGGCTCAGCCATTACAATGCAATGTCATGCCTGGTATTTTCCTTTTGAAATCGCTACTGATGTATCAACAATGCCGCTAATTCATGACAGATCGAAAGCCGAGGGCCAGATCGTCATCGAACTGGCATCGAGAGAGATATTCTCCTAGCTTGCCAGTATATGATAGTATATAACCTACCCCTATCCGTGGTATCACTGAGTTTAATGATTATCCATAGATTGTCAATGCCGGCACAGACCGGCGACCCTGTTTCCTGTCAGAGCCGCGGTGGAAAGCCCTCCTGGAACCGCTAGAATATCAAGGACCCTCGAAATATCCTGCATTACTTTACCACATAGCAGATGTACCGGGAATATTCCACCGTTTTGATATTTTGACTACACAAGGACTGTCTTATTCTGAATTCGTTTCTCTTCGCAACGACACAATTGATGCCTTGCATGCCCTTCATGGCTGGAGATCAACCCTACCACCCTATGTATCATCTCCCACTCGTCTTCCACCAACGTACACACCCAATACAACTGCTGCACTTGCATTTCACCACGCCGTTCTCCTCAAGATGGAAGAAATATGCAATCGGCTTTCCATTCCGCTCACACCATCCGCTCATGTTCCCGAGGATGGAGCAGCAAATACCTTGGAACGAATAGAAACGAAACGCTATTTAACGACCCAGATATACAACCTGGCACGGTCAAGCATCAATGACATGAACTCGTTTCCGGGGGCTTTGTATTTCATTTTACCTCTATATGTTGCGAGCGAATTCATGGATCCAGCATGGCCAGAGACAACGGCGCTCAGTGAGTATAGGGATAATGTCATTGCGAAATCACATGGCTTTCACCTGGGACGCGAATTAAAGAAAACCGTCGACTTGTTTTAGATTTTTACCGAATTTTAAAGTTCGTTTACACACAGGAGATCAATTGATGTGTGTATAGATGACTCCCGAGCCAAGATACCGAGCGGACAAGTAGTAGCCGGGAAACAGCAATGCGGGGAATACGGGGGTGGGGCTCTCCTGCTATTTAAAGAGTCGCTTCTTTCTTCTCTTTGCTTTGTTACACTGCCTATATTTTCTGATCATTGATTTGATACTGCGCAAGAAACTCAATATGGCACACCAGTACACAGTCCCGTTCGAGGTAGGACTCCCGTTGATGGAGCTCTTGGAAACATTCTGATGTCATCGTCTGTAGCTCAAGAATCCGAGTATTCTGCACTACGACAGCTTTGTTAACAACGAGTGGATCACAGCCAAGAAAGGCGGCCGATTTGAGGTTATCGGTGAGTATTGCCACTTTTCCGTGTATCAGATTGTTTCAACTCAACACCACCACAGACCCGGGAACCGACACCGCGTGGGCTAGCTGCCCAACAAACACGGTGGAAGATGTGCCCCATGCCGCCGAGGTTGCTCACGCTGCGTTTGAACAGTACAGAAAAGTCGTCCCTCGTCAGCGGGCACAGTGGCTGTTAAAATGGAACAACCTCATCCTGGAAAACAAAGAAGATCTGGCCAAGATCATCACTTATGAGACGGGCAAGCCGATTGCCGAGTCTTATGGAGAAATAGACTATGCCACTTCGTTTACCTGGTGGTTTGCCGGCGAAGCAGAGCGTATCGCCGGCACCATTTCTACTCCCGCACTGCAAAACCGCCGTATTCTTACCGTCAAACAGCCCATAGGCGTCGCTGTCGCCCTGGTGCCATGGAACTTTCCTCTGGCCATGATCCTACGCAAAGCCGCAGCAGCATTTGCAGCTGGATGTACTATGATTGTCAAACCAAGCCCCGAAACGCCTCTGACTATGCTCGCCACTGCCCACTTGGCCAAAGAGGCAGGGTTTCCAGCAGGTGTGTTAAATGTTCTGACAACAGACTTGGACAATACTGCGTCGTTTAGTGAAGCCCTCTGCAAGCATCCCCTGGTGAAAAAGGTGACCTTTACTGGGTCGACGCGGGTCGGCAAGATTATCGCCGGTCACTGCGCCGAAGGATTGAAAAAGGTCACTTTGGAACTCGGCGGTAACTGCCCTCTGATTGTCTTTGACGATGCCAATTTCGACCAGGCCATGGATCAGTTGTTCGCATTGAAATGGCGGCACGCCGGCCAGGCATGCATCACGGCCAACCGGATTTATGTCCAGGCCGGTATCTACGAAAAATTTGCAACCGTTCTCAAGGAGCGTACTCAGAACATTGTCGTCGGCCACGGTGCTGCTAAAGGAACCACAATGGGCCCGGTGACCACCTCCCGCGGACTCGACAAAGCGTCAAACCAGGTCGAAGATGCCACGAAACTTGGCGCAAAGCTGATTCTGGGAGGTAATAAAATCAAAGACAAGAGAGGATACTTTTTCGAGCCGACGATTTTGACGGACATGACGTCGGAGATGCTAATCTCTCGCGAGGAGAGCTTTGCTCCCATTGCTGCCCTGTACAAATTCGACACTGAAGAGCAAGCAACCAAGTGGGCCAATGACACGAGCATGGGGCTGGCCAGCTACGTGTTTACGAAGAACGTGGACAGGCTCTGGCGGATGTATGAGAACCTGGAGGCGGGCATGATTGGGTTGAATACTGGTGAGTTTCTGCTCATTCTTTTATTTATATGTTTTTGGGGTTCCATAACTAATTTCTCTAGGCCAATCTTCAGCAGCGGAATCGCCGTTTGGTGGCATGAAAGAGTCTGGGTATGGCAAGGAGAGTGGAAAAGATGTGGCTGTGAACGAGTACTTGATCACCAAGACTGGCACGTTGACTCTGGAAGGGCATTTCTAGGATTAATTTTATGCTTCTTGTTTTCAAATTGTAAAAATTTTATTGAAATTGCATTGCGTGTGACCAAGCGGGAAGCTAGAAGAATGAATATTAAAGATGTTACTATGTAGGATGTAGTACAAGCATAATTATATCTCCTGTCCCTGTCCCTAACGTATTTAATATTGGCGATTGTCTCTAAATGGAAATGGAATGCGATGCGTCATCCCCGGCATGCGGGAACAACAGCACTTGACAACCAACAACACAGCAGCACCCTGCGACACGAGGAATGACGCAGAGCAAAACAGCGATCAAAATCATTAGCCAATTATGCCGGTTGGTAACTGTTCGATAAGCGTTCTAGGCAATTCCCCATCTCGATCGTCGCTAGCAAGTCAAGAAGGCGCTGTCGTCAGCCTCCATTCCACAGCGTCTGGGAACATCTCCATGGCGAACAAGCTCTTCCTCTTTGTATTTTTCCTACGAACTTAACTAGCTTTGGCGTCTTGAGATTGTTTAAGCCAACGTACCGAGGCAGCATTGGCCTATCTGTATACAAAATCACGTTTTAAAAACGACCGAAACTGCAACGCTGCGTTTCACCTAATGTGATTTGATGCATTTCCCATCGCAGGCGCCTCCGCATTGCCATCATGGGTCTCACCAGTTTCTTCACCTTTATGAGGATGCAAAAAGTGCAGGGCATTCTCGCGATGATCTGCCTGGTCACGTGTCCCTTTGTGATTCCTATATCGACGATTCTGTCGCGGAGCAGGCAAACACATCATACGCGGAGCTTTCAGTGCGGAGGTATGTCTTTTATTTTCGTTATTCTAATTATACTTTTGGTTTGTGGCAGGGCTGATTTGATTGTGGGAATAGTTAATGCGCCACCGGGGAAGGAGATGTGCCCCCAGGGAATGTGCTGCTCTCGCTACGGGTATGTTTTTCTTTTTATAAAGTCAAACTACTCAAGTACTAATTACAATATTTAGATACTGCGGAACAGGAATCGACTATTGCGGTCTTGGATGTCAGAGTGGCTGTGAACTAGCCCTACCCAAAATGTCTGTTCCAGAGAGCCGTATATCCTGTATACATTTATGCTGGCCGAGAATATTCTGACAACCCGATAGCACCCCCAAATGCCCAGGCTCCATGAACCGCTCCATCGCCTACTACGAAAGCTGGGCCAGCCGCCGAGTCTGCAACAAATACGAAGCCAGCGACATCGACCCGACTCCGTACACACACATCAACTTTGCATTCGCCCTGATCGATGAGCAAGGAAAAGTCATGCTCTCCATGCCCAATGACACGGCTCTATTCGACCAGCTCAAAGAGGTACGCACCAAGGCACTTGGCAACCTACATCTTTGGATTGCAGTTGGTGGGTACGCAGTTGGAGCGTCGCCGTTTTCCAAGCTGGCTGCGACGCAGCAAGGGCGCCACAATTTCATTGACTCGGCATGCCAGTTTATGGATAAATATGGCTTTGAGGGGATGGACTTGGACTGGGAGTACCCTGGTGCCACGGACACGGGCGGTTCGAAGGCTGATACGGCGAATATGGTCTCTTTAGTGAAGGAGTATCGTGCCCAGTGCAAGGGTAAAGGGCTTAGTGTGACTATACCGGGGGGAACTTGTAAGTGACAATCCTCTATCAAAACCACGCAATTACGTTAATTAAAAGGGAAAAAACAAAATAGTCTACTTGAAAGACTTTGATCTCAAAGGCCTGGAGCCACATGTCGACTGGCTCAACCTCATGACCTATGATCTCCACGGCAGTTGGGAAAAGCCCGTCATGGCCAAGCCGCACACAAATCTTACCGATATCCAGCAATCGCTGAAAGAGGTGTGGGATGCCGGCGTTAGTCCACAGAAAGTCACCCTTGGACTTGCCGACTATGGCAAAACGTATACACTGAGCAGCGGTTCCTGCACGACGCCTGGATGTACTGCTACGGGGGCTGGGAAGCCAGGGCCATGCTCGAATGAAGCCGGCAGTCTCCACAATGCTGAGATTGATACAGTGTTGCAGAAAAACTCGAACATCAAGCCTGTGCTAGACAAGCAGGCAGCAGTCAAATATTTTGCGTGGGATACGACGCAGTGGTAAGAAGTAGCACTTTCTCTTGAGGATTCTGGCCATGCTTATAGTTGATATAGGGTTTCATACGACGACGACGAGACATGGATACTCAAGAAACAGTATGCTGCTGACAAGTGTCTTGGAGGGACTCTAGCCTGGGCGGTTGACATGAAGACGATATCGCAGGGAAACGAGACATCAGCAGATTGAGTTATATATTTATTCACTTTTTCATATTTCAATATGTTTCATTTATATTTTATTGTGTGTGGAGCTTGATGTCGGTGTTGTATTTTGGGAAGAAAGGGGCGGTTTATTGCATGTAATTTATTCACCAGCTGTAATTACACAACAGATTCTTGGGTAGGTAATTAAACTTGACCAAAATGGAACAAAGATTGCGTATTTTACCAGTCTATAACGCCAAATACTAACTCGATAGTTGCAGATCGTGCATAGGGTGCTGGGCCAATGGGACGGCGGGCTGGAGCTCTGGAGGGGCATCACGAGCTCAGCATGAGCCGGGGGTTTTCCAGATGTCGACCTTCATCCACACACGCTCCTTTACAATTCCCCAGACAACCAATGGCATTATCATTCTACGCAATATAAAAGATATAAAATGACAAGCCAAGCAAATGTCGATGAACTGCGCGCCCTGGTGCGATCGCACCCGCTAATCGACAACCACGCCCACAACATTCTCAGCGCCAACCATGTGCTCGACTACGACGCTTATCCCTTGGAATCCATCACGTCTGAGGCGCATGGCGAGGCATTGAAGCAAGCACGACAGACAGTCCCGCACCACATCGCGGTCAAGCAGCTCGCCACGTTGCTTGCGTGTGAGCCCAGCTGGGAGGCTGTCAAGGCTGCTCGAGAGCAGTGGGTGTCGCGCGACTATGAGGGATTCGTGCGCAAATGTCTAGAGGGCACGCACACTCTCTTGCTTGATGATTTGTTTGCAGATGTTGATGTTGAGAACTACGCGTGGCATGACCGCTTCACGAATTCCAAGACGAAGCGAATCGTCCGCATTGAGACTGTTGCGGCTGGAATACTAGACTCATTGTGGAGAAAAGCTCGAGACGAGGGCAAGATTGAACCCAATCTACAAGTATTCCAGATACACCTTCAACGCCGTATCAAAGGATACTTGGAAGATGTTGAGGTTGTTGGTTTCAAGTCTGTTATTTGTTACAGAACTGGATTGGACATCTCCTTACCAGGACCAGATACCGAGAATTCATATGAAACTCTCAAGGGATCCCTTCTACGTATTTGTCGAGAGGAGCCACCATATCGAATCTCCGACAAGCCATTCAATGACCATATAGTATACCTGACATTGTCCACCATGCGAGTATTAGAACAGCAATATAAAATTAAAGCAAAGCCTATTCAATTCCACACCGGCCTCGGCGACTCTGACCTGGACTTGCGGCTCGCCAATCCCGCTCACTTGCAACCGCTTATTGCTCACTTTCCAGAAATCGATTTCGTTCTGCTGCACTCTTCGTATCCATACACTAGAGAAGCTGGATACCTTGCCTCGGTCTATCCGAATGTCTATCTTGACCTCGGCGAGGTATTTCCCATGGTTAGCAGCGATGCTGAGGAGACCATCGTACGACAGGCCTTTGATTTGACGCCGATTAGCCGCCTGCTCTGGAGCACCGATGGCCATTTCCATCCAGAGACCTTTTGGCTGTCAAATGTACAATTTAGAAAGACTTTGGAGACAGTATGTTTGATTCCAATTTTCCGAGATTCCTTGTTTTGACATTTCTAGGTGCTGGTGGACTATGTCTCCCAGGGAAGTCTCACTGTTTCTCAAGCAAAACAGGCAGCTGTGGACATTTTATTCCACAATTCGAACAAGCTTTACAATCTCAACTTGCCCCGTCCTGAAAACAATAGTTACATCTCACAACGCCACGCTATCACAGATTCCGCACCCAGTGGTCTCTTTGATCTGGCTACCCAGGACCCGAATCTCATCGTGTGGATGCAATGGGTGGATTATACAGCCACTATCCGTGTACGCATGTTCCCACTGCGCGAGTTCATGAAAATCGTCCGAGGCGAACGGCGTATCGGGATCACGCTGGCAGTTCTGCACATGTTGCAGGACGATCTCCTCGCTCCTGGTGGACTTGCCACGGGGCAATTTTACATGAGACCAGACATGTCGACATTCAGCCGCAACGTCGCACTCAAATCCAACAGTGCCACTGTCATGACATTCTGGGAAGACGAAAATGGCATACCACTAGAAGGCTGCCCACGCACCACACTCCAGCGAGTCGTCAAGGCATTGGAACCCATCCAGGTCACGCTCGGATTCGAGATTGAAGTCGTCTTTGTCCGCCAGTCTGACAGCGGCGACTTGGTCCCATTGACCAAAAACCATTCTTGGTCCAGCATGACAGCCGATATCCGCCACAACGCGCTGCCCCTCGTCGAGGAAATCGTGTCTACCCTGGCCAGCATCGACATCTATCTGGAGCAATTCCACGCCGAATCCGCCCCCGGCCAATTCGAGTTCATCCTACCTCCAAACACCCCACTCGCCGCAGTCGACACCCTTCTCAAAGCGCGCGCAACCGTCCATCATGTGGCCGAAAAACACGGTCTCCGCGCCACGCTCTACCCACGCCCATACCGCTTTGCCGCTGGAACTGCATCACACGCCCACTTCTCCATCTCCCCACCAACGCATCAAGACTCCTTTCTCGCGGGGATCCTCGCCCATTTCTCGTCAATCACGGCTTTCTCTCTATCTCAAGACATCAGCTACGCCCGCGTCGCCTCGGGGGTCTGGGCCGGTAGCGAATGGGTGACATGGGGCACTCAAAATCGCGAAGCGCCCATCCGCAAGATTTCCGCGGGACACTGGGAATTAAAATCATTGGATGGCCTGGCAAATATGTACTTCGCCATGAGCGCGCTTCTAGGCGCGGGATACATTGGCGTGAATAAAAGTATGCCACTATTGCACGGTGACTGCCCCGCGGACGCCGCAACACTGTCTGCCAAAGAGCGCGAGGATCTGGGGATTGTGCAGCAAATCCCAAAGACCCTTGAGCAAAGCCTTTTGGCGCTCGAGTCCGATGCCGAGTTGCAGGGGATACTCGGTTCGGCTTTTGTCACGAGGTACTGTGCTGTTAAAAGAGCAGAGGCAGAGAAATTGGCCGCGATGGATGAGGGGTCAAGGAGAGAGTGGTTGATGGAGAGGTATTGAATTGAGGCTTTTTTTGTGGTTTACATCGGTTTGATTGGTTTGATTGGTTTGATATTAGCAATGAATATATGTAGCGTTGTTGTAATTATTAGATTGTTTCTGCTCAATTCCACTGTTGTAATAGACTATATAGTAACTGATATAGCAATACGCTCAAATTTGTGCATGAATAATTACTAACCAGCACCAGTTGGCACCAACTGAGAACCCAGAAAAACGCTCTCTATGCCCTCATTCTAACCTGTGCCTTTAACACATTCACATGGCTCCAGTCATAGCTATCTTCGCCGAGACTCCAAGCCATGACTCCGCCCATCTTGAGTTTGTTTACAATATCTGTAAACTTGCGCTGCATCAACTGCGGCGTATCCCACATCCAGAATATATGTGCAATGGTATCAAAATAGTACTGTCCGCCTTGATTTTGATCGACCATACCATATCCATTCATGGAACATGAGCCACACTTACCAACACTCTCAACACCGATCGATGTAATCATTGCGGCCACGTTTTCTGCGTAATTCTGGATCGAGGCTTTGCTTTTGATGGCATTCGAAAACCCAGTGATGTCACCCCATCCTCCAATGGAAACCATAAACTCTGTGTCTTTCAGAAACGGGGATCTGAAATATTGCACATTTCCCCACGGAGTAAACTGGCCGTCGTTGTTGAAGGTCTCAGATTCGGCAAATGCCATGATGGCGTGTGTGCTGCCGCTTGTTACTTCAGTAGAGGGGAGATTGGCTCTGTCCCATCTGTAGTATTATTATTAGAAGATACTGTTTGAGATAGGGGCGGAGGGGGTACTCACTCGTCTACGTAGATGACGTACCGTAGCGACACAGCCGAGTGGCAGACCAAAAGCCTAGGAGGGTTTGGGGCATCATTTTGAAGATACAATAGTGTTTTAACGCCGATTCATGGGTGATGACGACCAGGTATATCTAAAATGAGAAGCACGAAAGTGACGGATGAGGATGCGAGAGGATGAAACGGCGGAAGAAGCTACGGGAAGGATAGAACGTGATACATCAATGTATCCGCGATAGGTAGAAAGTAAACTCATTTATTTGTTTGCGAGCAATGCAATCTCATTGCCTTGGGGTATATAGGGGAAAAAAAAAAAAACCAAAATCTCAAAAGCAGACAACAATGTTCTAGTCTAATCCCAATTTCTCCGTATTATAGGCCTGGCCGGATCCCAAGGCCCGCTGACAACGTTCTTATACTTTTGCAGCCCAATTAACCACCAACTGCATGATCCCATGACCAAAGCCGTGAGAATGCTGCCCAGGAATGACCCTACTATCGCTGCGGCCCATCCGCCTCGAAGTGTGATTCCAACCCCGGCTCCAGCTGCAAACACAAGTCCAAATGTCAGAATCAAGTGGCCGGTCCACGAAACATGTTTTAAATGGCGGCGGAAAACAGGAAACAGGCCAAATACTTCAATAGAAAAGAGGGTCAAACTGAACACATGGGTAGTCGAAGGTAAACGCGAGGCCAAAACGGTCGAAGCCATGAGTGCAGCGTTGGTAGACAGAGAAGCTGGGAATTTGGTCGCGTCCATTCCACCTTCCCCGCTACCATAGTCAAAAGAGAATATGTTGATGATCATCAGCCAGCAACTCAGAGCCCAGATAGAGTCGCTAGCGGTGGACTTTGTGAGTGATTTCAAGATAGGGCTCAGGCCAAGCAATGCACAGTAAATGAGAACCGCAGACTTGACAGTTGCAAGTCGCTGTCGATTTCGTGTCGATAACAAAGACTTGCCGTCTTCCTTGCACGTATAAAATATGTTGGTGGGTTGCAAAGTAGGAGAATTTGGGTTTGCGGATTGCAATGATGCCGTGCTAAGCTCTGTGCTTCGACGTCGCAAATGCATCTCCGAGCTCGACCTCGGGATGTTCAAGCCCAATCCGTGGACATTGCTTACATTGCTACTGGATTGGGAAGTTGATGCTCCCGGGTTTGAGCTGGCGGAAGAAGCGCTGGAGCCGTCGTCCAACTCAGCCCCTTCAATAATCTGTGCAGCTTTGATAGCCTCACTTTGCTCTTTCCAGACCCAAGAATCCCACAGCACCCAGCCGAGGACCGTGCCTATACTGCCCCATCCGACTACCGAAACAGGACTCACTCGGTTTTGGACAATCTCGACGAAACAGCAAACAAATATGACGACAGAACACACATGCTGGACGATGACAGTCGAATCTGCAACGAGGGGCCAAAAATCATAGGGTCGGAGGCGGGGGTTTCGCTGGAGGTGGTCAAGAAACGTCTCTGCGTCGGTATAGTTGTCCGGATCTGTATCCTGTCAGCTGCGCCTAAAGATAGTTCAGAGCAAAAAGCCATGCGTACAAGTCTGTCGAACCCACATCAACTTTTTCCACGCTCCCTTGCGCTTCTTCCGTCGACGGTCTCTGGATTTGCGAGCATCGGGTTTCCTGGTTTCGAAACCAGGGACGGCCGGCGGTGGTCTCAGCGCAGCGACAGCAACTGACGACGAGGTCGACACAACGCCACCAATCGGTCTGTGCTGGGCAGAGCTATCGTGCCACGATCGCGGCTGCGAGTGAGGGTAGTATGCATGTTCTGGCGCAAGCCGTGTTGGATCCGGCGGGACGCGCTGCGGCAAAGGCGGCTTCAACCCTCCGGCCCTGTTCGGATGAGTCTCGACAGGTACTGGCGGAGGGATGGGAGGAGGGGAAGTCTGCGGTTGAGGCGCCATTGGGCCTCGGGCGATGCTATAAGGAGACCATGACAGCTGGTGAAGAGTGAACGGCGATGCTGGTGGTTCCGACGTTGCTGGTTCCGCGGACGATAGAACACGTGACGTCTCCCGTAACATTTAAGCACAACTTGCAGAAGCCAGTACGGATATAGGAACAATTCCTTGTGTAAGGTATAGCAAAATGAATTTCTGCAATCACGAATTCGACCTTGTAACGCGAGATAACATTGCTATGCATACGATCGAGGCCATCAGCCAGCACGTGACGCAAGGCGCACTTTCCTTTTGCGCAAATGAAGCTTCGTCCGCTTCACCTATTTTCTTCATTTCCAATACTTGATAGTATGTAGTCGATACCACAGAAGAATCGAAACTCTGAATAATACGCAAAGCTGGCTATTATTTACCTGATTACTACCAATCGACCATGCACTGACAACGCCACGACCTTTGAGACAAAGCAAACGCGCGCCGCCGGAACGTGATCAGTCGGTTCCACAAGGCTTTCAACTGCTTTCTTTACAACCAACTCATAACAATCATGACAACCTGGCTGTATGGCCCCGACATTTCACTCTCACGACTGGGACTGAGGCCAAACAAGAAAACATGACCCCTGGGCCCATGTCCTCCTCAGGGCTGGTGGAAGTGACTGGCAACATCCCAGCGCACTTGCTGGAGCTCTTGGAGGAATGGCACAAAGTCCACCCAACAGAGCCGGCGCCTCCATGTTACCACCTCAAAAGCAAAATCAGGGTTAAGCTTCTTGCCACAACAAAGTTCTTCTCGCGGGAATTTAAAGAAATACCCTCGTGCATCGAGATCACGGTAGAAAAGCCCGTACGCTATAAAACCCTGTGGCTGCCGGTTCCAAATGGCGACAAAAGCGGCGTAATCGTGAAGAATTGGAGCTGGGGTAGTCGACGCAGTTTTCTGAAAAAGTGGCGAGGAGGGTATGACTTTCAAGACGAGCCGATCGCCGTGCGGCAGAGCAAGCGGCCTGATGGCTCGTTTGGAGAAGCCCCAACCGAGGAGGTGTGGGTAGAGGTTACCAAACGAACCCTGCAAAGCCTATCCACAAGAACGCCACAAAGCTCTTCCAACACAAAACGCCGTCGAATAGAGTCTGACGATGAGCAATCGACAAGTAGCGGCGAAGACACTCCTGCGTCTTCCGGGCCGTCAAAGCAACTAAGACAGTCGATGCAGAGGGCCTCAAGGTAGTCAAAGCCATCTGCCACCGCTACGATACACGAGGACTTTGGTAATAGTTCATCTGAACCTGATTCCGAATCTGGTTCAGAAGGGGCACAAATGACTCGTGTGTGCTCAGAAGTGCGCTCTTCGAATCGAATACGCGGACAGGTACCAGAAATCGAAAATCCAGCCGGAATTTTGGAGTATATGCCGCAGCATGATGGCACGCGTCCATCATCTCAAGCCCCGACGCAACCCCCGAGGCAGCCCGACATCGGCACTCTCACGCCATTAACCACCACAGGCTCAATAAAAATGACCAGCAGCATACGATTCAGGCTCGTGGTCCCTCGAACAAAAATGGTGCGTGATCTACGCGTCGAAGACGAGGAAGATACGCCCGAGCATCTGTTCAACCAGACCAAAGATTTCTTCCGTCGCTACGACCGACTAATCGGCACCCCGGTCTTGGAGTGTGTCATTGAAGGGGCGATGGAATGCAGATGCATCTACAATGCCAAGGAGCTTGGCTACTTCCTAGAAGAGCTTCGCGAGCGGGGGGAGCCTGTCAAGGTGACGGTCACGCATAATGCTTGATATTTAGGGGGGAGACGTTATTAGGGTTCTACTAATTACGCCCTTCCAACTTTTTAAATCGGTCCAGTTTCGGGGTTCGTGATTATGTGTTTTTACTGTTTTTACTACGGCATTCAAACAGCGGGGCATGATTTGTATGATATCACTTTGCAAGTGATTTTCTGTATTAGTTATGGATACATCAATGTACCAGGTGACCTGTGACTTGAGTAGCAATTTTGAACGAATGTCGCCTATGTCAATTATGTAGAAAGCTAGTGTTTTATTCAAGGTTGAAACCAGTCTGTACCATCAACAGTGAAATAAACAAATACATAAATAAACGTAACATCTATCATTTCAATCAGTTGATGCAAATCTATTAGCATAATCACGCTGCTACATATCAACCGATGTAGTCAGCAAACAACCGGTGCAAAGTCATGTTTAAAATAATACACGTTGAAAAAATCCCCATTTTCACATGTCCTTCGAAAAGCCGACATGTCCCAGATAATTCGACATGTCTGGCAAATTGGGTATCGTTGTAAGAAGATCTGTTGTTTTGTTTCTTCACTCTTATCTCTTCAATATTCACAAATGAGAATTGAAAGGAAAAGGACGAATGGCCAAGTAGGATGAATCAAGCGGACTTCCTATTGTCTTGGTCCTATTTTTGCTGCTGATTTTGAACTTCTTGTCGTAAATCGTCCCGGGCTTGTTTGGACAGCGACGAGTCTTCCATGCTATTTCGTCGACCCCAGTTCTGAGGCTGTCTTTTGAGAAAGGCGCCGACTGCGCCGAGATAGCCCTCGTGTCGCAAGAAGTATGCCTCTTTCTCTCCCTTGGACCAGAACTTGATGGCATAGGAGAGGGTGTTCATGGTCTGACGATGGCCGCGGATAAACGAGCCTCCGAAATAGATATGCTTCAATCCGTGCTTCTCGGACTGGAGGTAGGCGATCTGGCCAATGTTATTGCTAGAGGGAGTTAGCTCACGGTAAGCTTTCGACCGGTTATGGCAGGGACCAACCTTATAGCGAAGAGAAGACTGCGACTCATGTCTTCGGGACTGAATTGCGCGCCAGGAGCGTTTTGGGCATCCTCACCCGCATCTACCGCCTGGCGCTCTGCAGCGCGCTTCATCTTGAAAACCTTGCCGAACGAACTAGCAATCGCAGTACTTTTAAGACCGATTTTTGTATAGTCCATGCCGTAGATATCGCCCACCAGCATGTCCACGCCACTGTTGTCGCCGCGATCCGCCATCGCTAGCATGTCGTCGAACGTAGTGGCCCCGGTCAAAAGGGACAGGATGCCCCAGAATGTGCCTCCGCCAAGATGTGTTCCACCAACTCGCAGGAATTCATTCGGCCCAGACACTTTGATCATCGACACTCCAGATCCGATGTTCACAAGGAGGTAAGGGTATGCTCCAGCACGCGGTTCAGTGAATTGCATGTGTTCGGTCTCGCTGTAGCTGAATACTTCGTTGGGGATCTCGTTGATGAAAAAATCCAAACCTAGTGGGAGTTTAACGATTAGTTTAATTTGTTCATCGCGAAAAGAAAGTACGGCGTACCAGTGATGAGACAGTCCATCTCCTCCTCCCGCATTATATCCACATTCAATGTCTGCTTCAGCCTGTCATAATATTTATAGGCTCCTCCGCCCGTGGCGATAACACATAGCTCGTCGGGCACAGAGCCATTGAGTCTCTCGTGGTCCTGTTTGAGTTGCTGGATAAAGTCGATGCACCGGTCGATTCGCTCGGTCTCGAAGCTCATGAAGTTGAGGCGGCCGCCTTCCTGCGGTGATTGTAACTCTCTTGTAAAATATACCAGCTTCGCCAATGAACCTCCGATCTGTAGATGCGTGGCGGCACGCCGTTGTCAGTGCATTGTGCTCCCTGCGGGGAACCATTGCGGGGGAGATTCGTCTGCGAGACACTCACATCAACTGCCACATGGCTCACCACGCTTGTATGGTGAGGGAGCCGAATATCCTTCCGCTCATAGTGGACACCATCGCCATCTGGGATACTGTCGGGCGTTGGGGGTTGGTCGTCAACGATGTAGGCGCCCTGCACGTTTATCTTCACTGCGCCGGGATTGATGATAGCGTCCTCCAAGCTTGGGCGGGAGGGGTCGGCCTCGGCCGAAACATGATCTGAAGGCGACATTGGCGTGAGCGACGAGGCACGATGTAAATTATAAAAGAGTAAGGCGGGGCACACAGGGCGAGCGCAGCATCGCGGGACGCTGGCCTTCGTTTTCCCGGATAATTTTTTGGCGTTTGTGGTCTTGTGCTCCAGGTCGCGGTTTTAAAGCCAAGTCGTGCCCAGGCTTACGGCGTATATCTCCTTCTGGCCGGGGACGTAGCATTAGGCTATCTAGCACCAGCAGGGAGCTACCATCACTAGCAGCCTAGATTGTGGGGAGTTGACGGCCCAGTAGTTGCTCGCTTCACCGGCTGGCTCACACTGTGGTCATTGCCGGGCCGAGGATCCTGGCCGCTTTCGGTCTGTCGCTACCAGGGACTGCCAGGCACCAGTTTTTGACGCTGATAACGAGAATGGCAGCCTCGGCGTTTAATTTGACTCCCTTGCCGAGTCTTCGGATTCTTTCTGTTATGTCGTGCTTATCTGTGGCTGCCTAGTTGTGTCGACACCAAAATTTGACGGACTCTTGGTCTGTGTGTGCTCAATGTTGGGGTGCACCGTGCGACTTGGTGATCAGGAATCATCACATCTGTTCAACAATAAAATCAAACGACAGGTTCCCCGGAAGTAGATGAGACTGGTATTCCGTTCTCTTGCTCCCGGTTTCTGTGGGGTCTTTGTTGTTTGGCATGGCAAGAGTGTAGAATCGAGGATGCAGAAGCTGACGATGAAGCTGTAAAAATGGGACATGGCGAGAAAATACAAGAGAGTTGGCATGGAAGGCGCGGCGGTAGCTCGTGACTCGCTCCTTCCCTCTGCACTGTTGCTCAACCACCATGTCGACAGCGTCACTCAGCCGAGCATGCTCTCTGTCTCTTGACTGACGCCGACCATGCTCTTCTGACGCCGTATTCCTACCGTCCAAGTATCCATTACTATGCCGAGAGAGTGAAACAATGCTCGGTCACACTCTGCTACTACTATACTGCCTGTTCAGCCAAGCTCTCCCAAGTCCAGTTTTTGCGTCTTCTCGGGTTTCATTGTACAGCGACGAGCCTAACTCTGATGTGTCCATCCAAGACGAGACGGACGATGACGAGAGTAGCATCTTCCACTCAAACAGACATGCGTTCGTACCCCAGTTGCAAGGCTCCTTCCGAGTCGTGGGACAGTCAGGTGTCCCGGCCATGGCTGCAGTGTTGATGCGCAATGGCAATGTCGTGTTCCTCGATAAAGTCGAAAATTACACCCAGCTGACCCTGGAAAATGGTCAGTACGCCTATTCAGCTGACTTCAACTTGACTACGAACACACCGCTCCCTTTACCTTATATTACAAATGCATTTTGCGTCGGTGGTGCATTCCTTGCCGACGGCCGCGTTATATCAGTTGGTGGCAACGGGCCTCTACCGGAGATTAACCCGACAGTTGGTGATGGTTTCCGTGCAATACGTTATCTCGGACGAGACTATCAGGAAAAAGGCTGGGAAGAGCCAGGCCATACGCTCTCCAGCCCGCGATGGTACTCTAGTGTTCAGATGTTGCACGACAAGACCCTTCTTGTAATGTCCGGTAGTCGCAACTCCTGGGACCCGAATAGAGTGGAAAACAACAATCCTACATTTGAGATTTTAGATGAGGGAGGTCACGGGATCAGTGAAAGTATTGGTCTCCCTATCCTTCAGAGGAACCAACCGTACCATATGTACCCTTTCCTGCATCTGTTAAAAGACGGAAATGTCTTCATCTTCGTGTCTCGCTCGGCGGAAGTATTCGATGTCCAACGGAAAATCACCGTTCAAGATCTCCCCGATATCCCAGGCAATTATCGGACCTACCCAAATACGGGCGGGAGCGTCCTCCTTCCTTTGGCCAACGACAAATCATGGGAGCCTGAAATCATGGTTTGTGGTGGTGGAGAATATGCAGACATCAACAGCCGTGCCGAATCCACTTGCGGGCGGATTCAACCACTGTCCCAGGATCCTGAGTGGGAGCTCGAGTATATGCCAGAGGGAAGAGTGATGGTAGAGGGTTTGCTTCTTCCAGATGGGACTGTTCTTTGGTTAAACGGTGCCGAGTGGGGGGCTCAAGGGTTTGGAGATGCCAAAGATCCATGCTATGATGCTCTATTATATGGGCCCGATGAGCCCCCGGGACAAAGATGGAGGACGGTTGCGATCTCCAAGATTCCTCGTCTATATCATTCCGTGGCGATCTTGCTTTTGGACGGCACCGTTATGGTTACGGGCTCTAATCCAGCAGAGCAGCCCATTCTCAACCCTGACCCGAGCAACCAGTTCACAGCGTATGAAACCGATTTTCGAGTGGAAATTTTCACGCCTCCTTACCTCTCCGGCGACAATGCCTCGAGACGACCGCTAGACATTTGGATCTCGCATGAGGATCTCGCAGCAGACGGCAGTAATTTTTTCATCTCCTTTACTAGCAGAGAGGATGCAAAATCTTTGCAGATTGCTCTATACCATGGTGGATTTGTGACCCATTCCCTTCACATGGGCCAGCGGCTACTTTTCCTTGACTTTGAGAATTTCCTTCCCGGGTTAAAATACCAAATAGTGAAAGTGACGATGCCACCATCCAGCAGTGTTGCTCCAGCAGGGCCGTACGTTCTCTACGTGGTGCTAGACGGGGTTCCTGGAGTGGGCCAATTCGTCATGGTAAAGTAGACTCTTTATTGGGGAGGAGAACCAGCTGCCGTTATGCGTGTATTTTTATATTTATAGCTGTAAAACATGACACATTAGATATCTGCCAGAAATAGGGCAGTAATTAATAAGACTGAGTCATTCATTACCAGCCTGGCCTCCGATATCAATTCCCGTTTATTGTGTAACCGCAGTATGGCCGCCGTTTGCATGGCTTGCAGATATGGCACTAGTTATAAAGGGAGCTCCAATCCCAGCCCTTGACCATGCCAGGCTTCTTGTAGACTTTACTATTTACAGCTCCAGGCACATATGCCAGGTCGAACTTGAAAAGCTACACGTTTCTCGGTACTTGGCCCTCAGAATCGTCTAGATGTCTTTCCAACGCCGGCCCCAGTGGACCGATCCACCATACCCCGGTGTGTTTCTCTTTGTTTTCAGTTCCAAGGGCAAAATCAGCAGCTGATGCGTTGCCCTGTCAACTTGCCCTGCTTTTTTCTATCTTGTCCCATTCCTCCATCTTTCTCTCCTCTTCCTTTTCCTTCCTGTCCTGTCCTTCTCTTGCCTCACTGTCACTGCTAAGATTCCCCTTGGCTTCTGTATCTACAAAGGTATGCTCACACATAGTCTCCTTCCCAGGCTCTCTTGATTCTGCCAGCTGCTCTCATTGAGTGCTCGGCTGTCTTTTGTTGTGGTTGTTGGTGTTTTCTCTCACGGGCAGCTCTTTCCTACCCCGGGCCCACCGTGCTCCGGACCTGTTTTCTTCCTCTCTTTCCCCTCCACCTGCTGTCTCCATCTTTACTCTACAGTCTGTTGTCACTATTTGTTTTCACTGTCACTCTCACACAGGTGGGTGCTCCACGTTTGTCTTCCTCTTCACCACACCCTCTCACCCCCTCTCTATCACATCACTAACATCTGTCCTTGACTAGATAACATCACCCTCCTGTGTCGCCCTGTCCCCTTCGACAATGGACCGCTTCAACACGCAAGAGATGGCCGCGGCCCTCCCTAGCTCCGAGCAGCCAAAGAGCCGGATGGACGCTGAAGCAGCCGCTGTTGCTCGCGAGAAAGGCTGGGTTGAGCCTGAAAAGTATGACTACGCCAAGTACAACGCTCCCCCGGTGAAACCCGTAGGCGAGGGACCTCCCACCGAGGGTCGCCCGTCCGAAAGCGATCTTGCCTGGGCTTCCGACGCTCGCAAGTACGAGTGGAAAGAGGAGTACGGTGATGTTGGTCCAGAGGACAAGGATCTCGAGCAGATGTTGTTCCGCAGCGACTTTATCAACCGTGCGGGTGTAAAGTTCGAGAAGTAAGTAAGCCCCCTTAAATTTCCACGCCGTCTTAGACTCTCAGTACCCAACAACTTGCAGCATCAAGAAGATCAAGGTGACCGCAGAGTCGACCGAGAGACCAGCCCCAATTGTCAACTTTGACGACGCCGGTCTTCACCCTGTCATGTTGAGCAATGTCCGTCTTTGTGGCTACAAGGTCCCGACACCGATTCAAGCCTACTCGATCCCTGCTGTTTTGAAGGGCCATGATCTGATTGCTGTTGCGCAGACTGGTAAGTCTCATACTCCAAAGACCATGAAATGGGACTAACTTGATACAGGCTCTGGAAAAACAGCTGCATTCTTTATTCCTGTCTTGTCCAAGCTAATGGGAAAGGCCAAGAAGCTGGCAGCTCCTCGCCCTAGAATTACCGGGCCTGATTTTGACAGTGGTGCTCACGGCGTCGTTGCCGAGCCTTTGGTCGTGGTGATTGTGCCCACCCGCGAGCTGGCCTATCAAATCTTTGATGAGGCCCGTCGTCTTTGCTATCGTTCAATGCTGCGTCCATGCGTTGTGTATGGCGGTGGTCCCGTCGGTTCGCAAATAAATGAACTTCGAAAAGGGTGCGATATCCTCATTGGCACGCCTGGACGTCTTATCGACTTCATTGGGAAGGGCAACGTTTTGTCCATGAAGCGTGTGAAGTACGGATAACTTTTTGGGTTTGACGTTTTAAGCTAATAATAACCAGGTACACGATCATCGACGAAGCTGATGAGCTCCTGCAAGCGGACTGGGAACAAGAGTTTGCTCAGATTCTTAGCGGTGCTGGTATGGCCAACTTAGAATATTGACTACATATTGAAGGGTTCTGACTTTGATAGACGCCAATGAGGACGCCGATCATTGTTACATGATGTTCTCGGCAACCTTCAACAAGGAGTGTCGTCAGCTTGCACGCAAGTACCTTGCTAGCGATCACGTCCGCATTCGTATTGGCCGCGCTGGAAGCACTCACATCAACATCCAGCAGCAGGTAAGTACGGTTCAAGAGAATAGGACAAGAGTAGGATTAGAAGTTAACAGGCAAAAAGATCGTCTACGTCAATGTTGAGTTGAAGAAAAAGTGCCTTTACGATTTGCTCCTGTCCATGCCACCAGCTCGTACCCTGATCTTTGTCAATACAAAGGCCGAAGCAGACTTGGTCGATGACTTTCTTTACAACAAAGGCCTGCCTAGTACTTCGATTCACAGTGATCGTACTCAGCGCGAGCGTGAGGATGCGATGTAAGTTAGCCCTTGGTTTATGCTAGAACATCCAACTAACTCGTGAACGCAGCCGGGCTTTTCGTACCGCCGAGGCACCAATTCTCGTTGCTACGGCTGTTTCGGCGCGTGGTCTCGATGTGAAGAATGTCATGCACGTTATCAACTACGACCTCCCTAGTGCAGACCACGGTGGCATTGACGAATACGTGCACCGCATCGGTAGGGTTTCGCAGTATCTTCTTGATTTACCGAGGTGCTAACAAACTCGGCAGGTCGTACTGCTCGCATTGGTAACGAAGGCTTTGCCACCTCGTTGTACACAGACAATAATAGTGACATTGCTCCGGGCATGGTCAAGCTCTTGATGGAGGCTAACCAAATGATTCCGGACTTCCTGGGGGAATTCAAGCCAGAGGGTGATCTCGAGTTCCACTCCGACGATACTGACGCAGAAGGCGAAGATGAAATGGGCGATACAAATCCCGAGAACAACGGCGCCAGTCATTCTGCTTCTGCAGAGCCTGCCCAGTCTGGCCAGGGCTGGGGCGGAGAAGACTGGTAAGCCAGGGTTCTTTGAAGACGCCGATGAATCTGGCTTGTGGAACATCTGTTGCGACATGAATTGAATATTGATGGGTGTTTCTTTGATATTTTATGGCTTGAGGTGAAGAATCCATTGAGAAAATGGTAATCGGAATTAAAAGCAGGAATAATTCCGTGCGTTTTACGTTGTTGACGATGTTGGCGAAGGGGAGTATGCGCAGACGGCAGGTGGTAGCTAGCAGTTTCAGTAGTTTCCTCCAATGCAGAATGACTTGAACTTTTCTTCCTCTGACATCCCCAACTCTTGCGTGTCATCCTCAGCTATTTACCGTCGTGTTGCTGTCACCATGGCTTCTCTCTTGGGACTCGCTCTCTTGCTGCGTGCGTCGACAGTTTGGGGCATGATGCCCAATCGCATGGAGAAGGGCGACTTCATTGTTGACACATTCGACAGCAGTCCCTTCAACGACCTGGGCTTCTGGCACGGTGCCGGCGAGAGCCTTGCAGTCGAGTATTCATACGACGACGAGAGCAATTTCGTGGAGCTGTCTCCGTCGGACCCAGACGACAATTACCATACCATGCTATCAGACTCGTGCTTCGACCTATCCGATTTTGAAGATATGTATCTCCACGTTTCGTTCTCTGGGAGCAGCAAGTTTTCCATCTCATTATATCAGAGTAATGGAGACTGCAATCCAGATCGGGCACCATCCCCCGGCAACTCGGACAGTGTGGAAGCGTCTCGCTATACTGTCGGCGAAGATATTTACGTGCCCCTGTCACATTTCTACATTGACCCTACGCTTGCCTCATCCATAGCCTTTCACGGTTTTTATACGCACGAAACCGTTTATCTTCGGAGCGTCGAGATTGTGGAAGAAATACCAGATGATTTCGAGATTCCTCCCAAGTTGCCAACGGGCACACTTGTTCTCAATTGCAAACGGCCCGACTCGTTTGCCTTTGGAATTGATGACGGAGATCCTCAGTTGGCCCAAGAAGTCATGGATATTCTCGAGGATGAAGGAATCAAAGTCACGTTTTTTGTTGTTGGGCAGGGGCTTGTGGACGAGAGCACGAATCTGACGAGGGTGTATGCGGAGATGCTGCGGAGGGGGCATCAAGTTGCTCTTCATTCGTACTCGCATCCAAAGTAGGTACTGTCTATTATTAGGTTTGTTGTTGAAGCTAATATACTTGTAGGATGGAAGGGCTCTGGACTGTGAACGATATTGATGCTGAGATTATGGATGGGTATTACGCCGTCGAGGATCTGCTGGGAGTTCAGTGTTAGTATATTCTATACTATCAAAGTTCATGTTACACAGTCAGGCTGACTGTAGCCCAGCACGATACTTTCGTCCGCCGTATGGCACAGTCGGAGCGCGCATGCGACAACGGCTGGCAGCTCTTATCGGCGACCCGTACATTGTCAACTGGAGCGTGGACATTGAGGACTGGCTCTGGGCCAACAGCGACCACCCCGAGAAACAGCCGGAAGCGTTTCGACGTGACGTGAATCGAGGAGGAGACATTGTGGTTATGCACTATTTGACCTCGTCGACGGTGCAGTACTTCCGCGAGGTGATCCAGGTGGCGCGAGACACGGGCAAACAGATCATGCGCGTTGACCAGTGCATGATGGACCCGGACGCTCCGCCGCTGCCCGAAGAGGATGAGACGTGGGATATGCAGGCGCAGGATATTCTGCGGGTGGGATACTAGTTTTATTTGCAGGTGATATTCGTATTGTGTACTTGTTGGTTGATACCGTTAGTAGATCCGACGATCCGTATAGTTTGTAGTGTTATCGCTTATCGCTACCTTTTTGTTCCTGCATAACTTCACCTCGTATCACCTCATTGATCAACCACATACACACTCAAAATGTCCTCCTCAGATGAAAACACAGCGAATTCAACAATACCACCACACCTCGACCCATCCACATACCCACGCACCGCGCACCTCTCCTCGGAAAACATCCATCTCGAACTAACCTACACCCCGCTCAACCCAACGTCGCTCCTCGCGCAAACCTCGTCCCCCTCGGCCGGCGCCAATGTCTTGTTTCTGGGCACCACACGCAACACATTCAACGACAAACCCGTGGCACAACTCAGCTATACGTCTTACGCCCCCCTCGCCCTCAAGACACTCACGTCCATCGCGCGTGACGCAGTGCAAAAGCACGGTTTGGTTGCGGTTAGCATTGCGCATAGACTCGGCGTTGTCCCCGTCGGCGAGGCGAGTATTGCGATTGCAGTGAGTGCGGCGCATAGGGGTCCCGCGTGGAGGGCTGGGGAGGAGGTGCTGGAGGTGTGCAAGGAGAAGTTGGAGGTGTGGAAGAGGGAGGAATTTGTGGGTGAGAAGGCAGAGGAAGGGGCATGGAGGGCGAATAAGGACCGAGATCGGGAGGGGAATTTTTTATAATTCTATCGGTATGCTTTTTTCTCCTTTTAATTGTACATGTTTTGTTATATAATGATACAGGGGGTTTATTGGGCTAATGGCTTGCCTTCGCGCTTCCAGTCATTGACATGCTGCATAATCAGCCTCGTCGCGCTCTCCGGCGTATCCTGGCGACCAACACACTCGACAAAGTCACCTTCCGGGTCCATCAGATAGAAATAAATGCTGTGGTCGACCAGATAGTCCTCGCCGGCTGTGACGTTCTCTGGTGTGCTAAAGTACACTCGGTACGCCTTGCACACCTGTTTGACCTGCTGATACGTGCCCGTGAGCCCGATAATGTCTGGATGGAACTCGGCCAGGTATTTTTTCAGCACTTGTGGAGTATCGCGCGCGGGATCGCAGGTGATGAACACGGGCTTCATGACCTCGGCGCCGTTAGAGGCGGCTTTGACGTTGTCGATGATGGCGGCCATTTTGTCGAGCTCGTCGGGGCAGATGTCGGGGCAGTGCGTGAAGCCAAAGTACACCTAAAAAAAAAAAGAATCCATCAGTCCTCAACTTTCGTCCTCTTTTTTAAAAGAATACGTACAAAGCTGTATTTCCCCTTCAAATCCTCCGCCGTAAACTCCCTTCCCTCCAGATCCTTTAGCACAAACGGCCCGCCAACCTTCGGCCTGCCCACGCCTTTACTCATCTCTGTAACTCGCTTCCTCTCCAGCCGTGCTTTTTCCACGCGAAAATAGACAACCATGGCCGCCCCCGTCGCGACAAACAGCAACGCGGCCTTCCATGAAAAGGGCCCGTTGCGCTGGCGCGATTTGAGCTGGCCCATTGTTGTTTTGCCGACGGGGCGGGCGGTAGATGTGGTAAAGGATCGGGATGAGAGCAGTTTTGTTTGTTGATGATGTTGTTGTTGCTGTGTTGATCGCATTTGGGACAAGGATCGGGTCGTTGTGAACTGTGCTGATGGCGATGATGGGGGTGACAATGTCCGCAGCGCGCGACACGGAGCATATATCTGTCGTCGGAAACATGTCCGCGTCGCTGCGGACAGGCACTGCGCCATCGACGAAACGGATGAAGCCATTGTGTTGGTGGACTGGCTGCAATGGATGATCGTGATGGTCAGGTGGTGATGAATAAAGAAGTTTGCGGAGCTGTCGGAGAGTTGTCACTTAACGCCAAGACACCCCCAACCGTAACCAGCTACTTGGGCCAGATCGGCAGCCAAGCCCTAAAGAAAGCCGCAAAATGTTTTTTGCCAGTATAAAGGGGTGTTTATATAGGTAACAGAGCTATTTATTGTTTCTAATTAAGCTGTCGAAATAACTTATCCTATTAGACTGGAATTAAATGGCATCCAATGATGATGTCGCCAGCCATGCAGGAATATATTCTAGAATTTTTCTCAAGAATGACATGGCTTCAACTGTTAGCTCCTATTTGGCTTTTCAAGTATAAGATAGTTTGCTCTGCAACCTATTTCCGGTTCCTATATGTACTATCACGGCTACGGAATTCAGTTATGGTTCAGCCAAAAGAGTTCAAATGTTATTAAATATCACCCCAGCTGCCTAATTTCACACTTCAGATTTCCCCGTGTCATCATTCTTCACATCGGTAACTTCCATGACATCCGTAACATCATCCGCAAACGCCGTGTCACCGAACGCGACCGCAATCTCCTCAAGGGTATGGTTCGCCGTCTCGACGTAGTAAAAGTGTACCAGGCCGGCCGAGAAGAGGCAGAACCCCGCAATCACAAGGTAAAAGTACCCATGGATGCCAGCGAAAGCGTCCGGAGAGACCATACCGATGATAAAGTTGAATATCCAATTGCTTGTGGTCGCCAGGGCCATTCCTTTGCTCCGGCTCCGGAGCGGGAAGATTTCGGCCGGGATCAGCCACGGCATCGGGCCCCATGTGAATCCGTAGACAATATTGTATAGCATGACAAAGGCATATTGGCCGTCAGCTTTGACATGTATATCTAAATTGGCTTGGGTGAGGGCACAGACAATGCCTAGCAGTATAGCCATGCCAACGCCTGGTTGGTTTTTCGCAGATTAGCCGCAGTACAACCAGTATTCCATATAAGAACTCACCTCCAAGGAGCAGTAAGGGCTTGCGGCCCCATTTATCCGCTAACCACCAGGTGAGGATTGTCGCAGCGGTATAGGGAAGAGCATTTGCAGCAGTGAACAAGAGGGATTTACGATTCCCAAATCCAGCGGATCCGAGGGTACTCGGAAGGTAAAAGGAGATGATATTGATTCCGTTCAGCTGTGCGAACATTTGCACTGTGATTCCAACAATCGTCCGTTTGCGATACCGGGTAAACATTTCCTAGTCATCCGGGGTTAGCCTCAAAATTTTTATTTCAAAAAACAATATTTGGCAAGGAGGTGCTACCTTCCAAGTGGACTTGCCCAGATTGGTTTCATAAATCACCGCCTCCTGGATCTCGCGGAAAACCTCCTGGACATGATTTTGTTTGGTATCACCGCCGGAATGCAAGTCTGCAACCGTCTGTAGACATTCTTGCATAAACCCATTTTTCGCCAGCCACCGTGGCGTCTCGGGGAGGAAGAATGACATGCTTAACAAGATGGACGACAGAGCAATTTGTATGATAAGCGGGCCTTGCCATGACATTGCACTTGGCAACAAAAAGTTAAATCCGAAGTCCACCCAGCAAGACAGCATATATCCTGCGATCAAAAAGGTATATTCGATTCCCACCATCAAACCTCGGCGGTGTGGCGCGGCAATCTCGGTTTGGATGATTGGCACGGTCATGGAAAGGAACCCTACACCCAACCCTTGGATGGTACGGCCCGCCACAAAGGTTGCGAACCCCGGTGCAAAGACCTGGATGAATGCACTGAAGAAGTAGATGAAACCACCAATGCGAACACACCTCTTCCGACCGATCATATCCCCGAGTCGGCCAGCTATGAGCGCTCCCACCGCTGCCGACGCTTGTAAGCAAGCAACAGAGATCCCCGTGATCGAGGGATCGACAGAATCAGTCGATCCGTCGGCTCCCCCATAGTCCTTGAAGAAGCGAGATATGAAAACGGGATTGACCAACAAGCCAGACATGACACCTATCACCAGTCAGCCGGCATCCTGATGGGACGTCAAAGGATTTTCTATACCAGAGTTATAGCCAAAAAGAGCATCTCCCAAGCTACCGAAAGCACAGGTTGCATAGAGCAGCATCCTGCCTTTGAACGGATATCGAGCTGAGATTTTCTTAGGTTTGATTTTCTTCTCCAGCCAGCTCTGTTGTGCTTCAACCTGCGCAGCAACGGCCAGTGAACGCTCCCTAATAGCCGAGTTGTACGCTGCCGCGGAGGTTGCTCTACCAGTCATGGTGCTGAAGAGCAATCAACGAACGATGACGAAATTGACTATGTTGTTTTTGGCCCTAATTTTTGAGGGATATTGTTAAATTTGAAAACCACGGCTGGGGGGACAATGGCTTTATTTCTACCCCAGATATTTATCCCGTGGGGAACAGACATTTTCTCCACGATGACCGTGACCGTGGACCATGGACACGGAGATATGCCGCGAGAGTCATCCCTCCCACCAATACGTAGTGTTTTGGGCAAAGCCCTAGTAAAGGCTGTCAGCGTCAAATTCAACAATTTGCGTGAATTAGAGTGGACCAGATATAGGAATATACCAATAAGAACCGGAGGGCTTTTCTCAGTCTGTGCCTGGCATCAAATTTAAGGAACTTGGCTTCCCAAACTGGAATAGCGCCTTTTATGGCCTATGCCGGGACCCACTCGGAACCGGGACAAGTCGCAGTTAAGGTTCCGAGTCGAGCGATGGTCGGTTCCGGTGGCAAACATCACCAGGGCTCTTGGAAGAAGTGGAATGAAGAAACAAAACTTGATGATGGACTGGGAAGAGCATTTAGCCGGGAGCATACGGAGGGTAGAGTACGACAATATGAGCCGGTTCCGGTCATCTTCCGATGGTGATCAGGTTCGGCCTGAGGACGGCGAGAACGGTTCCATGTCCCACTGACTTGCAGGTTCGGTAAACCGAGTGTACGCACTTGATTGAGCAGTCATAATAATATCATAAATCCTGGGGAAAAGCCTTGCTTTGCTTCATCGGACAAATTCAACTGCTGGCATGACTACCGCAAAAACTGCCCAGGTTAGTCCGGGGTCCCCAACGAATGCTAACTATTATATTGCGCCTGCTGACTCCTAGAACTGTGTATAGGCTGCCAATCAGGCCTTTGTGCTGCATCCCGGTGGCTCATTTACCTTTGAGGACCGCAGTACACCAACCCTCCAGTCAGATCGAGATGTTATAGTTCAAGTCATCGCAACCGGCCTTTGTGGTTCAGATGTGAGTGAGATGGCTTCATGTTTGCTCAACTGTCCATTTTTCTTGTTTCATATTTTCTTTTTCCTTTGATGCATGGGAGACTAACAAAAAGCACGACTGCGTATAGGTGCACTACTGGCAGCACGGCCGGATAGGGCCATATGTCGTCCAAGACCCTATCATTCTGGGCCACGAGTCAACCGGAATCGTGGTAGAATGCGGAAGTAGTGTCGAGGGTTTCACAACAGGCGACCGCGTCGCCCTAGAGCCTGGGGCGGCTTGCAACACCTGTCATCGTTGTCGTGCAGGCCGCTATAATCTTTGCCGAGATATGCGCTTCGCAGCCACACCACCCTACGACGGAACCCTGTCTACCTACTACCGTGTCCCTGCAGAGTGCTGTTATAAGTTACCACCACATGTCTCCTTGCGAAATGGTACCCTGATCGAGCCTCTCAGTGTGGCCGTGCATAGTTGTCAGCTGGCAGGCGCGATGCAGGAGAAATCCGTGGTGATATTCGGAGCAGGGCCAGTCGGCCTGCTCTGCTGTGCCGTTGCGCGTGCCTTTGGCGCATCAACAGTGGTCGCTGTGGATGTTGTCCAGGCTCGGCTCGATTCCGCGCAGAAATATGGCGCCACACACGTGTACCAAATGAGCACCAATTCCCCGGACCAGAATGCGGCAGACTTGTTGACCACAGTTGGATTGGCGACAGGCGCTGATATTGTCCTGGATGCAACAGGTGCAGAGCCCTGCCTGAATTGCGGTATCCTCGCCCTTGCGCCGGGCGGCACATTCGTTCAAGTGGGCTTGGGGAAACCAAATATCTCAATCCCCGTAGGCCAAATCTGTGACAAAGAAGTTGTATTCAAGGGAAGCTTCCGATATGGGCCGGGAGACTTCCAACTGGCCATGGGACTGCTGAATTCACGTCGGATCAACCTAGATGGCCTCATTACCCATGAATTCTCTTTTTCCCAGGCAAAGGAGGCGTTTGAAAATGTCGCCGGTCGAACTGGTATCAAAAGCGTGATTTTTGGGCCAGGCGTGGATGAGAATTTAGCTAGAGCAGAGCATCGCTGATATAAGAGCAAATTGCTTGTTGCTGTAAATAGACTCAAAAGAACCTCCACTTTACAGTTGAAGGACATCTTTGTTGTATGAAAAAGCCTTGCAAGTTCAACCCGAACCTAAAGAGGAGGATCACATGTCCGCTCCATTCCACGACATATCCCATAGCCAATACAATCCATGTTCATCATTCCCGTCAGTAGCGTTCTCTACTGACCCTGAAGTAGCGTTGGGGTCACTCCAGTCACGTTGAACTGACAGCTGCCATTGGTCATCTGACCGCATATTTTCTTGAGGGAGGTCTCGGGGTGGGTTGCTGTCGCTACGGACGTGCGAATCAAAAAAACGGTTATCCCCTGGAGGTATAACTAGAGAGAAAGTAAAATATGAGAAACTAGCGAATTCCATGTAACACAAGAGAGAGAGAGACAGAATGAATCGGTCCTTACCATATTGTACTGATGTCAGGCTTTGATTCAGGCGATGAGCCATGCTGAGGTCCGGGCATGCTTGTCCTCCTTCCGGGAGGTCTGATACGTTCAACGTCGCATTGAGGGGCAGTCGGAGGGTATCTTCCACAGACATGAAAGAAGGGTCCGCCAGGGCTTCCTGACTCTGCTGATGGCTCTTTTTAGTGACTGGACCAAGTATCGCCTCTGATTCCCGGCGGAGGAGCAATGCTACAACGTTCTTCAGTACGGTAGTGCTTTGCTTTGACAGCGCAGAACGCCTTCCAAGCAGGTCCTGCAGACGTAAAATGCGAGTAATCGTACGCTTCACAACCTGTGCTGTGTCTGAGAGAGGATCCGAAAGAGCCATAATAGCCAACACAATGGCCGCATTGAATAGGTTGATGGCGAGAAAAGCGACCACGTGGCTGTCCGTAGCTAGTTGAACAAGCAGCGGTAGTTCTGTCACTCGCGACGTTCTCAAAGCTGCATTCCACCAGTGTACTGGGTTTTCAATAGGCAAGCACGGTGATACAGCTTCGAGAAGTAAATTCGGTGGACTCGATGCAGCGGCGGTTGAATGGCCGAGGGGGAAATCTACATCGCTCCTCACTGGCGAGTGATGATCGCTTGTCGACAAATGGTCAACCTGCCTTGCCAGCAAAGGTCTGTAGAGCACAATTAGAATGTTGTCGTAGGTCAACTGTAGGGACAGGGACTGTAAAGCGTGTGCTCTCGCGCTCGGCGTGCTATTAGGCAGAAAATCTTGCTCGAGGTCTAAAATCAAGCTGTCAGGGAGCTGGCTTCGCCACCTCTGGATATTTTCGGTGGCTTCTTTCAACAACGCCAAGTACGCATCTCCGGCCAACTCCTTTGATGACCCAGACGTTCGTGAGCCGAAGACGGCTTCTAGAGCTTTGGATGCCATTAGATACAGACGGTTTAATTCCCTCTGATATGTAGAATAGCAGATAGAATCTCCGAGTTCCGAACTGGGAGTGATAAAATACGGATTTTCTAACACGTCAGCCGGCATCGAGAGGTTGCAATCGTTGTCGTTAATCCCTAGCGGTCTCCCATATGTGATCGACGCAAATCGATCCCATGTGTAGATCGTCCACCATACGCGTTTCCTCTCCTCAATATCCTCAAAATCCCCCTTTGAGAGTTCTCGGTGCAGTCCTGCTGCTTGGGAGATCTTGATGGTTGCCCCTAATAGCGAAAAGGAGAGATTAGGGCGGCCGTGGTAGACGTAGTGTGAACCAACGAGGGTGCAGATCTGGGCTGCCGTGACTGAAGGCTGATCCATCAACTCCAAGAGGTGCGACTCGACTAATTTGAACAGGCTTGCGCTCCAGGTAAGACACTCATTAGTATCGTCGGGCGGGCCAGCGATGCCCCGATGTGAGCGGTACCATGCTCCCATCCCGAGCATGACTGCCAATAGCAGAAGAAATGGTTTCTGGGAAGGATATGCGAAGCCATCCGCGATAGAGTGGAGTTTATTTCGAAAGTTTGGTTCATATACCACGAGAGAGAACCAATGAACCGAATCAAAGTACTCCTCCAGCAGAACATATACCAGCTCCATTGAGGGCATTTGCTGGCCGAGTATCGAAGATACGGGTAGCCGTTCGCCGACAGCTGCTGTGGACTGAGTGATAGCACTTGACCTGGCTCTGTAACCGGGGATAGCGGGCGCGGCGTGTTCATCAATGTGCTGCCTACCGAGGTCAAATATCTTCTGAGCAATTCCTATGGCGGACCCTTCTTCGCCATAGTCGATTGACGGATGTGAACAATGCACATCTGGAGATACATGATCACGGGTGCTGCCTGCCAATGCTTCTGAAAGCCGATTCCCAGATCCCGGCTTTTTGGAAGAAGCTGCCGTCAAATAATTTGACTTTCGTTGGCGGCTCCCCAGGTTTCTTTTGCAATTTATAAGTATTAGCTAGAGCAACCATGAAACACAGCCAGTACCCAAAGTATATTCTGTTCAATGGCTAGACTTACTTTCGCAAGTTACTCTTCCGCGTCTGGCCAGAGGCAAGAGTTCGGCAATCAACTTTAGCTCGTGCACAAAGCGAGCATGGCCGGAAAGGATCACACTGTAAATAGAACAGAAGAACCTGTGAGTATTTGTTACGAGCATGAAGCCAATGAGGGCATGATGAAAGGGGGATTATTACTCGAGTTTTCTGGCGACGACACCTCTCGCATGCGCTGCTGACTCGGGTTGGCAGAGTCGACCGGACGTGGATCACATCGCTGCTTAGGCGTGAGCCTTGTTCTATACTAGACTCTGACATCGGACGCTCATCTGTCATGGTCTGTACATGGAGCGTTACGGACAACTCCAATGATGAATCGATTGGAGATAAAATGATAATAATTTGACAGAAACGTATAAAAATCATCATCGGAAAGTACTCCATTTGAAGAAGTTCGGATGTCTCCCCAGAGCTAGTCCTATTTGGGGTGTGGGGTTAAAACATCCGATATTGAACATATATTTACGCTATTTATTCCGAATTCTAATCTGGGATACTCTCTTGCACAATTCCTCTATATTTTTTGAATATCGAGGTAATAGTACCAGTTGTTATTCTTAATCAAATTGATTTTTTTCGATTGTTGTTGGGTTGCTGGGTAAAACGTTCTGATAAGAGTAAGCTCGGCGGCTCTGGACCTTTGCTACAACTACTCGGTCTACACTACGAGTATACATTGTTATTTTAAATGAATGAGATCAAACGTTATTAGTGTATATGCACATAATTACACCGCTAAGAGAAAACAGAGCCCTCTTTTCCTCGCAACCTCGCAACAAGTACACTCGATGCTGTCAGATGCAGTTCTCGCCAAAAGGCAACTCGGACATGCAAATTGTAAAAGAAAAGTAGAATAAAGTAAAAACAAGAAAAGGAAAAGGATAAACGTGAAAGGTGAAAGGTGAACAGTGAAGGGTGAATGGGTGGCAAAAGAAAATCAAAATCAAAATAAAAATAAACGCTCCGAAAAGCATAAACACCGGATATAAAACTCCATGTCCAACAAGATGTAGTATGTATGAATCTAGTGCAGTCCGCGGCTGGCCTGGCTGGCGCGACTCGGGCTGGTTCGGCTCCGCTCGTCTTCCTCCAGTACGTCACTCAGACGCGTGGGATGGCGATGTCGAGGAGTGATCGAGTCCCAACCACCCCAGCCCGAACCACTATAATCGACGTTGCCTTGCCCGTATGTGTGGTGCACGGGAGCTGGCCCGCCAGAGGTCGGCGGATACGTGGGATCGTATTCTTGTTGACTGTCGTCGTCGTATTCATCACTACCGGCGTATTCCTGGCTCTGCACCCTGTCGTGATATTCCGCACCGCCGTGCGTGGCATACTCGGCGTCAAGCTCGCTGCCTTCAGTACTAGCAACATACGAGCGGTCATCTGCTTCCTCGTGCAACACTGTGCCGCCATGCTGGTAGAAATGACCTGGGGCATCAGCGTACGCTGCAGATGTCACTGGAGGCTGCGACTTGGGTGTGCCTCCAGTAAAAGTGGCTGGGTCTGGTGCATGTGTCGAAGAAGGATATCCAGCGGCTCGTGGGGTTTCAACAAAAGGGTCCTTCTCTGGTAGGTCGTCCTCTGCATACGCTGCCTGGCCTTGTGGCTGTCCGCCCATTCCTGTGGCAGTCGGGCCTCCAGGATAAGGCCCTTCGCGGGTTTGCGGCCTGTTGGCACTGCTATTTTGTCGGCTGGGTGCTCCAGTGATCATGGGCACTACCTGGACACCCCCGACATGCGTAGGCTCGCCGTTGCGAAGCGAGGTGGTGCGGTCCCGTTCTTCCTGTTCCCTACGGCCGAGCTCTTCCCAAGCTCTTCTGGCCTCCTCTTTTGAAATTTGAAGTTCGCGCCGCATTTCTCTGACCATTTCCTCGGCCTTTTTACGCTCGCTCTCAGCTTTTTGGCGTAATTCGCCCGCGTCAGACCGCTCTAGTTTCAGAACCTGGAGTTGGCGCTCAAGATCGGCTTGCACTTCTCGGGATTTTTCCTGCTCTGCGCGAGTGTCGAAAAACCATCGCTGGAATTTGCGCTCCGACGACGCTCGGAGACGCTGCAGCTCTACTACTGCATGGAACAGATTTGCGCCTGCAGCAGATAAATCATTGATTTGGCGGGCCATTTGCTGGTTGAGAGGATCCTCGCTGAGCTCGCTGTTGTTCTGTTCGAGTTTGCGGATCCAATACCCAGTCAGTCCTTCCCAATGCGACGACAGCGTTTCCCATCGCTCAAAGGCGTGGGGGAATGTGGCTCGACGTGGCTGCTCCTGGGATTGCGGAGCCTGAGTTGGATTTTGGGTTGGTTGCGATGCGGGCGGAACGGGCTGTTGCTGGGCTGGTGGTGCTGATCTCAAGTTCCCATTTCCAGGCGCCCCAGGCAAGCGAGCTTGGGGTTGTTCTGATGGTTGTTGGCGTGTAGCCTGAGTGGGGGGGTTTCCACTAACAGGGCCAGCAGGAGCAGTAGCAGCAGGATACGGCGGCCCTTGAGTTTGCTGCAGCCGTTCTTGCTCTTGCCGTTGCCGCAACAATTCTGCTTCTTGCTCGCGTTCACGGGCCTCCTTTTCTGCCTTCTTTCTAGCCTCGCGGTCTCGACGGTCTCTCATAATATCAGTCGGTGTGCGCACACCCGCTGGCACCTGGGTATGGCCATGCCGCGGGCCTTGTGCTGGACGAGGTCCTCCATTTGGAGGGCGACCGGCTGCCACTGGCACCGCAGGACCAATCAGTTCGGACATGGAAGCGTTGAGTTCTTCCAGGTACGGAGAAAATGGGAATGGCTTGCGAATAGCTTCTTCCAACGCCCACAGAATAGCAGAGCCTGTGCGCGGGGAAACTCGAGTGGAGCGAGACGGCCAGTACGTGTCTCCCAGTTGCTGGACCGAATCCTGGGAAGTGGATGCGCCGGCTTCTGTTTCTGCTTCAGAGAGAGCCGGGGCTATGTCAGCAAAACTGCGGCCGGCTGCTCGCGGGTTAGAGATTGGTCGATTGTGTCCTCGAGTACGATGACGGCGCGGTGTCTCATCGACCGACGTGGTACGGCGGTGAGTGGGCGCTTGAGGGTTGGAGATGTCAACTCGTGGAGAGACTCGCCGCAGGTGACGAAGACTACCAGACGCACTGGAAGGGCGAGGATGAATAGACGAGGAGGGCGCAGGTTCAAGAGCAGGCTGCTGCTGGCGGTGCCGTGGAGGATTCGTTATCGTGGACGGGTCGTAAATCTCGTGGGTATCGTCAAGCACTCTCCTGGTGGATGGAGGCACGGCGGAGGTTAAAGCAGTCGACTGGGAAAATGAAGTAAACAATGCGACGAGAAAGAACTAAAAACGAGGCTCGGTGAGTCGAAGCACCCGGCAGCGCAATAACGTGGCTCTCAACGGCGTTTGCGATGTGCAGTTTAACGTCGAGCGGATGGTGAGGAATGTGCAGAAAGCGGTAGAAGACAAGACACCAGGGGAAATCTCACAAGGTCTTGAGAATGTCTCGCGCCGAAGAAGAAAGGAAAAAGGAGGACGGGGGCAGTCAGCCAGCAACGAGTTGGACAGCATTTAATGTGGCTGGTCGAATGGGCGGCGTCTGCGAAATCGACTGGCTTCAATTAATTGAGATGGCTGGGGAGCTGGCGGGAGCTGCTCGTGCGGGCGAAAAACAACGCCGCGGCGTGCAGCCAGCTCCGATCGAAGCAAGTCGAATTATTGATTCGATTGAAGATACGCAGCGTCACAGCGACAGCGATGAGGCATTGTTGCAGTTGTGCAGAGAGAGGGGGGAGAGAGAGCGCGCACAGTCTGGAGAGCAAAAGCGAGGCGATTGCCAGGAAATCCGAGTAGGGCAAAGCAGGGCCGGGCCTGACCGCCGCGCGCCTTCCCGGGCGGCCCTAATAATAATAGTCTGTCGGTGAGATCGTCCGTCATCTTACCTTGCCCTACTTGGAAGTGCAATTAATTACTACTGCTACACTCAACAGTCCACCATTGACATTCTCTTGCCCCCATGGCTATGAACCCGTGCTGACTCGATGCGCTGTCAAGTCCTCACCACCTGCGCTCAGCCATCCTGTGGCGACTGTTATCCGCTTGCTGATCTGTCAGGCAGGGCTTGATTGCTGCCTTGAGATTCGACGACAAGACAACCACACAAAGACCTGCTGAAGCAAAGGAACAAGACCGACAACGGCAATACAGTGAATATAGCGAATATAGCGCCAACGCGGAGATATCACTGCTTTGTATCCTTGTCCCCGCATTCCCAGATGTCGGTGACAGTGATGCCTGATAGTTTAGGGCACAACCCCGCGCTGACGGAATTAAATATTATCTGTGGTAAGATGTCATGGCTTAGATTCCCTTGCAATCCCAGGCCGACACGCTGTGTGCACAGGGATTTTCTCGCTAAATGACGACAGCTATGCTATCAAAGAGTGACGATGCGTTGGCAGTCCTCGGCCACCATACCCCTGCTAGTGCAGCCTGGACGTTCAGATCAGCTACGAGATTCTGGATTACGTAGCGAGCATATCAACAAGTATACCGGGAGCTTATCAATATAGAACTGGTGGTTTACTCCGTACGAGGAAGAGGAATATTGGGTAACGTTTGATATTGTAGGGAGGGAAACCCTTTGATAGGTAACTACTAGGGTGCGAGCATGAACTTGCTCTCATCCACTCGAATGGCAGGTTTCGAAAACCTGAATTTGCCAGGCCCTTGCAATCCCCTGGATGAGCTTGATCTGGCAGAGGCAAAAATAATATATGTAGTAACATGTGTCACGACAGATGCTCTGGGTATCAGGATCGACAGCATCCAGGTCGAGCTATTGACACGCAATCCATTGAAGGCGTCCCCTCTTCTCGCATGCGCCATCCTGATACGTAGTATATCACTTTGCCCTCGCAGCAATAATCAGACAGGCCAAGTGAGACAGCTGCTGTGTTGCTACGGCAGCAGCTTCAAAATGCCTCGAAGGGATATAGCCTGTTCGCACAACACAAGCAAGGGCAGGCTTCTGTTGAGGCCGCCTTCAAACGCAGGGGAAAGGGGATCTTAAAACCCTTCCTGACGATTTGGTTCCCAATGCATTGATCGGTCCCAGAAAAGAAGTCCCGGCCGGAGATTTCCTTAATTCGAACGTCTCGCTTTTGTTTTTGTTTGTGCACACAGTGGGCTTCCACTTTTTAAACTCCACCTCTCATTGTCTCAGCCTCGATGTCCTTGCGTGCCCCGGCGGCCTTGGCTCTGATAGTGTGCACTGTATTGGCTCCCGGCGACAAAGGCAAGCTGCAAGACGAGAATTTTGTGCATTTCCCCGGGCTAGGCTCGAGTGCGACCCAGTGTACTGGAATCCTAATTAGATGGCTGCGAGAGAGCAGTTTCTTTCAGACAGCGCCAGAGCGGCGCAAGAGTACGTAGTAGTATCGTACCTGGTAGCCATATTGCCGTGACGTGCGTCGTAGCGTCATGACAAGCCTCGACAGCGCCGCAAAGAGAGCTCACAACAAGAAAGCGACAAAGCGAATTGTCGCTTGTCATATCGAGAGTTCTAGACTGGGGTCGCTGGACGGCTCGAGCGCGCCGCGGATGAGCCAAATCCGCGCCGGCGCGCGCCTTCTCCCCACAGCCGGGCCGATCGTGAACTGTCTTTCTCTCTTCCACCCTCTGGCTCGTCTTCACTCTTGCGCACGACATGTCAGATTCGGCTGGAGCCTCTGCTATCCCTACCGTCATGATGCAGAGAAATGCTGTGTCTGCCTCGCGCATTCGTCCGCCCACCGTGCTTCGACCTCAGCACCTAGTGGAGAGAGCCAGCGAGCCGGGTTCTTTTGTCCATCAAGAGCTTATTGATTCCATTGTTAGTACTAAGCTGACAGTACGAAATTAGCCAGCTCTAGGTCGGTTGAAACTCGCCACGCTCCAAGCCCCAAAAGTGAACCAAGCTGGTCGACTACTTCTGGCGCTCTTTTGGGCGCTGTCTCCGTGCCTCGTAATAATTGATGCATCAATCGATGCGTGCGAGCCAGCGGAAAGGGGCATCCGGTCCAACGGGGGCAGCCCCTGTCGTGCGTCAAGGCTCGATGCTGGTTCTTTGCGTCCTGGCTGCATCGTGTAGAAGGTCTAGAAACACGTCCCAGCCGCGTTCCTCAGGCTTCAGAGATGAAGAAGCAGGAGCAGAAACAGAAACAGAAACAGACAATCTCCATCATGTAGCTATAAAGCCTGCGCATCAGATTTCGCCGATCTGTTTACACAAGTTGCACAAGTATACAGGCCCTGGAATGCGGGGATCCTACCTACTTGCATAGCAACCGCAGTTGGGCGAGCGCGGATGCAACTTCGATCGAGCTGCCGCGCTCCTGATTGCTCTCAACAGCCCAACGGCTTGGTACGCATTCTTCACCATACACCTGCTTTGTGCTGTGCAGATGCAGCTACTGGCAATTCGGTTTAGGCTTGTTCCTAACGGAGATCCGGGTCTCGTCCCCCGGAAGTCATAGTGTCGGCCTTGGTGGAGCCTGGCCGGATCCACTCACCATGTCCATGTACCTATCCAGTGCGAACCAGACACCACACCTTGACGAACTCGTCATGTTTCGGTGCTTATGCATCTTCGAATGCCAGACTATACACGCCACTGCCCGCCGTCCCGTACTGTACGCTTCTCATTCGTGTCTCTTTATCCTTGCAACACATCAGTTTGCAAACACCGAACACTAGCATCAGAGGATCCGGTTGAACACGACTACGACGATGATTATCTCCGAGTAATCCGGCTACAGTGGGATATACGGAAACATAGCCTGCCCATCCGGCCAGTTGGCGCACAATTCCCCGGTCCTGCCTGCGTCTGCAGCGAAATTGATATGTTCAACACCGAAGGCGAGCGTCTCGTCGCGGCTGGATTTGTACACCTCGAACTCATCATCAAGGACCTGCAGCAAGATCGTTTCCGCATCAGTTCCCGAGGCCTCCTTGCTCCAGGTCCTTGATTAAAATAGAGCTTGGCCACATCCGTGCAGGGTGTCCACCTTGCCGGACCCCCATCCCTGTGCAGCCCGTATGCAAGGTATGATAGGCCGTCCGCGTCCGTGCGGCGACGAGAATTGATGTATGTTTACACACTTTAGCATCGGCATGCAGATAGAGGGCGTCAGCCACCTCCAGAATGGCTGGACTTTTTGTTTTACTGTAGGGCCCCTTGTGGAGTGTATAAACAGATCATCGTCGCCCTTGGAATCTATCCCGCCATCATCCTCGCTCAAGTCGTCTTCCGTCTATTCACCACACCACCACCATCCTGTTTACTTTGCGCAAACTTGTGCTGCGTCGAATGTGTCCACTTGTTGCTGTTCCCATCGCAACTACCGTCTCGATTACCTAGCCCATGGCTGGCGAGTGTGCAGAGGTTCCCTACCGCCTCCAACTTCCTGGGAACCAATTGACTAGTTATGCTTTGAAGGGCTTGCAACACGACATCGACCAGTTTGGGTCATCGACAACCGTCGCCATTGCGGAGGATTCTCATCTTGACCCGTTCTACCTGGAACAGGCATTAGACGCGTCGAAAGAGTGGGACACTCGTACAATTGACGACTCGGATGTCGAACTAGAGGACCTGGAGAACGAGTATTTCATGTCTTATATGACTGAGGATAAACAGTCACTCTCAAGTCAATACTTTCACCCCACCCAGATTGTCGCTGCTCATTACGACACACCCTCTTTACAAAGCACAGACTTCCCAGCAACGCCTGAGCGCCAAAGGACTTACAACCATCACAGTCAAAGCTCATACAGCTCAATTGAAACTGATGCTTCGCGCGTGACTCCCGACCTCACCCCAAGCAGCTCATTCTCATCCACTTGCTCTGCTTCTCATTGCCCTGACGACGTCAGAAAGGCCACCCAGCAACTGGCCCTTCACAGTGAACGAGCAGCCGGTCGAGAAAGGTCTCGTAGTGCCGCTCGATTCTATCTTCCAGCAGCTACTCCTGATACCCAATCGAGAGCGTGCACGCGGCCATCGACCCCGGCCGAGCGTGCAGCCGTTTCAAAATCAGAGACTTCATCGTCCGAAACACTCGTCATGGTCCAAAAGGACCCTGTCGCATATGCGGCATCTTCCCTTCGCTCCAAGCCTCTCCCCAGCCTTCCACCAATTTTGAAGAACTCGGGTCCAGTGCCTCCTAGGAAAACCCACAGCGCCGGATCCAGATCACAGATTGACACGTCGCAGATTTCACCGCCGAGTCTAATGAACCCAGTCACTATGGAGCCCCACACATCACCATTTGATCATGCGCTTTTCATTCCCGCCCACGATTGTCCCAGTCCGGTTCCGAACCCATCCCCTCCTATCACGCGGCAGGCCACCAATGCATCTGTCATCGGGCGGCCGTCGACGTCGACTTCGGTTGCCTACGGGGAGCAATCTGTATGGGAGTCGGATTCGGATTCAGAGTCTGTCAGCGGCCGATCCCAATCACGGCGCGGGCCTATCGATACACTTCGGAAAGTCCGAAGTCGCGTGCAGCTCCGACGCATCGCCAAATCAGATGCCAAGTTACACGCGGACATCAACCACTCGCTAGACGCGGAGCTTCCTGTGCCTCGAACAGCCCCAGAGCTTCCGCATTTACCGTTGTATCTAGACGAGCGCGCCGCGGCCAGTGTCACCTCGGTCACGGATGTGCTACCCCCGCCATTACTCAAGCAGACTCTGCGTCTCGTGGCCCCATCGACCACATCGCTGGCAGCGCCATTGTCGCGCCAGAGCACTGAAAAAACGGTTACTGAAATGGACACGTCGACGACTGCTGCTGCCATTCAGGCCCAAAGCCGGCGCCGTCAGCGGTCCAACGCTACTGATGAATTTCTTCCTTTCACCAAGGCGGAAACCGTCCATCAATACTACTGCCGCCGACCCTCTTCTGATACAGAGACTTCATCACTGTACCGCACGAATATGTTCAAGCGGATGTGGGGGTCACTTCGTTCACTCAACTGTCGCAACTAATAATATCCTGCATCTTGTTTCTGCATCAACAAGCTGACGTTTCATGTCTCATTGCGCTTATGCTCTATGTCTGTTTACTCTCACGATGTCCATGGTCATGACTATGACTTTCACTATGCGTTGATGGATAATGCACTAACGTACTAATACACTCTTTATGGTCTTTTTCATTTTTATTTTTTTCACTTTTATTTTTTATTTTTTATTTTTTTTTTCCCTTACTACTCCGGCTCGATTCGGACATTCACTCTTTGACCACGTCTCATCGTTTTCACTCCTGTTACCTGTTATCCTACTGTCCAATACTAGAGTTTCTTTCTGTCCTACCCCGTGGGAAAACTGGCTATCGGTATCCCTCTGTACTATTTTGTGTGTCTGATTGACTTGTCCCTGGCGTTTGTTTCGGTTCCTCAAAAGAGATAAAAAGCGCGGGCAAGGAAAATGGTTTGGTTTGGTGTGGTTTGGTATCTGGTCTGGTTATGTTTTTATCTAGGTAGGCAGGCAATTGTTCAACAAGAAGCTTCTGAACTTCTTGGGTCAAAATAAAATATCTTCAACAGTGTTGTTTGGCTGTTGTGTATCATTAGATTTGGAATGAAATCTAAATTTTTAAACAGTCAGTAAGGTATTCAAAATCTCACATTCACTTTTTACAACAAAAAAATTAAAAATAATAAAAATAATAAATCTGCCTACGCATGATTATGGATACACTCGGTGCAAGGGAATCCATCGATCCACATTCCTACTAGTATCCAAGCTAATTAGATCAAATAGCCATTTTTGGCAAATCTCATTTTTTACCCCTTCCGAACCAATAATAATCTCCTCCGTACATAGGGCCCAAAAATGGAGAATCAATAGTACTCCGTATTGTTTTTCGCAAATAAACTGACAGAAAAGCACGAAGAGGTTTTGCTGAACAGTGAATCTCGGAGTTTCTGGTTCCTAGTTTCTAAGATCCCGGGGGCTCGTGAGGCTGGGGTTAGTAAATAATTACTTGTTTGGGTTTATACTAGGGATTATACTCTGGTGGAATTTGGATAAGGATTAGTTCTGGAAAGCTTCCCTTTATTCAAGGCTTGTTTTTTTATTGTTGTGGCGGTGTGATTTGATTGCGTAGTTTGGTTTCTATAGATAGTACATCATTGACATGATATGTTATCACATGCAATAGTATACTGACAATCTGTATGAGCAGTCAAAGATTGAATGAAGTGGTGCTCTCGACACATGGCCAAGAATGCTACCCTACCAGCCATCTGCAGAATATTCTAAACCGACCACTGGCCGATGGATATGTAAATCCAGTCGGATACAGCCGACTTTGAATGAATAGCCTCATTTTGAATGCGAGGAAATCCATTGATTTTCCAGTTCCGTGAAACGCTTGGACAAACCAAGTAGAGGTTTCATTGGATTTTCAGACTGATTCGGTGTAACGAGTAGAGCCCGATATGCCGACTGTCTATATCCAGTGGTCTCACTCTGTATTCCCGGTGATGCAGGTTCCGTCCACCGAAAAATGGAAAGGCTGTGAACGTAGTTTCTGGCGCAGTTCATCAGTGTCAGGCCGTTTTCTGGTCTGCATCCTCCATGCTTTCCACTGCTTCCATGTTCTCCTCCCACGTCGTCACACCCACGAGTTTCTCCCACTTTGCCAGCGCAGGCTCGGCGTTGGCTTTCATTCTGGTCTCTGGCTTTTGTCCCTGCGCTCCCTCTTCGTCAGCGGTTAAGCCACCAAACAGGGCTTCGACGTCTAATTCCTTGGTCGCTGTTGTGTAAAGCTTCTTGATCCTGTCTATCCTTTCAGTTCGAACCAATTTTTCCTCTTCCGTCTCCTTGTCTTCCGCAATCTCCTTCTTTGGGCCAGCTCGTTTCTTGACCGGTCCGGCCGCGTCTCGCCCTTGCAACCCCTTGATCACCCCTTCCAGTATCCCCAATATCGTGCCCACTCTGAGCCCAAACTGCGTTCCAACCGGATACCCGCCGTCAAACCCTTCCTGCACATGCTCGGCCTTGGATGCGGCGATTCCATCGCGATACCCAGCGGTAACGTGCTGCCGGCGCAGAGCGGGCAAATCGGAGGGTTCTGACTGTGACTGCGATTGCGGCTGCGACTCTTCACGCGCGCTGTTGTCGTTGATGCTGTTTCTAGGCGAAAAATGGCCATCGGTGTCCGGTGACGAGCCAAAGATATCGTCCAGCGAATTCGCGTGGTCGTTGTTGTTGTCGTCTTGCCCGCTGTGCGCTGATGTCATTGTGGTGGTCGGCGATGAGGCGACGGATCGTGCTGCGTCGATGGGGGTTTGAGTAGAGTGTGTAGAGCTGGAGGGAGAATGAGGCATGATTTTTCTGTTTTGTTTTTCTTATTTCTTTTTTTCGCGTTGATTTTTTCGGCGAGAATCGTTCATGTGTAGAGGAAACTGACGTGTGAAAAAAAAAAAGTTTTGGATGTTTTCTCGAGCCCCTCTTATCAGTTGCTGATAGCGGGGTACACGATACATAGAAAGTAGACATGTATATATACAGTCAAACCAGTAAATTATTTTTTATTTATTTACTAGGTCGTTAGTAGATACTGACGGACATGGGTATATGTAGTTTAAAATTCCGGTTTTATTGCTGATTGAGAAGGTTTTGGTCGTAAAGTGCAGATATAGGTCGAAGATTGATATACATATATATGCACGTATACATAGTACTGTGTGTATACCAGATATTAGCAACCATGAGCATGTTGCATTACATACGCAAGAACATCATAAGCAATAAACGGATGTCCTTGACCCAATTCCACAGATAAACCAAGTCCTATATGTACATATATACATAGAATCTCCAGATGTCACTATTTCCCCAGAGTTGATGCCTTGGAAGTCAGGCATCAACAGCAATTGTATTGACATTTATATACTACCACATGCAGTTAAATATCAAAAACACCAGTCGGCAACTCGAAAGTAATTACTTTGCCATCTAACTATTATCCTGAGATTATTAATTATCTACCTCTACAAGTATATATACATATACTATAAAATTTCCTAGATAGGAAAGTAGACGCGGCCAAATGACGACGTCGAATCATGATGATAATAATGAAGGACAATGACTGATATGTCAGCAGCGATGCGGGGTGACTGCACCATCGCTCTTTCAGATGCCATCATGGCATGTGTCATGGGCAGAGCCGATCAATCAGAGCCAAAATGGCCAGGCTTTCGCAAGTTGGGCCGGCAATCACGCAACCCTGTCACTGCGACTATATTAATCGTGTGTCCAGATGATCCAGATGAATTGACTCTATCAACATAACGACATCTTGAAACCGCAAAAATGTCCGCCACCGAGACAATCACCGTCCCTCAGCAGCCAGACATCCAATATGCCCCAGACTATGCCAAATATCAAGCCCGTACTGCGCGCCGTCTCGCCACAGAGACTCTCCCCACGGGACTCCCTGCCGGTTTCCCCAAGGAGTTGAAATCAGAGCTTGTCTGGGAAGGCTCCGAGCTTGCAGGCCGCTATGACTGGACGTATGAGCTGAATGCCGCCGAGGTTGAGGAGATTGAGAAGGCGCTGCAGCATTTTCAGTGTAGTTTCTCCTCTCAGCTTTGGCCTCAAAAATGATACTGATTCGTCCAGCGCTGAAGAAACCCCTCGGCTTCATCACCCCCGAAACCTTCCCCCTGCCAACTCTGCACGCCACACTGCGCTCCATCTCGCACGAGCTGCACCACGGCCACGGCTTCAAAGTGCTCCGCGGCCTGCCCGTGCACAGCCACCCCATCGAAGAAAACATCATCATCTACGCCGGGGTCAGCTCGCACATTGCGCCGATCCGCGGCCGCCAGGACCGCATCGTCACCGACTCGCAGACCTCGGACGTTGTGCTCAACCACATCAAAGACCTGTCCACGCGGCCGGACTCGCAGGGCCGGATTGGCGCGCCAGCCTATACCACGGAGAAACAGGTCTTCCACACCGACGCCGGCGATATCATCTCGCTGTTTGCGCTGAGCGAGGCGGCCCAGGGGGGCACGAGTCGGTTGGCGAGTAGCTGGAGAGTGTATAATGAGCTGGCTGCGACGCGGCCGGATTTGATTCGCACGCTGGGCGAGGAGGAATGGGTTCTTGATGGGTTTGTCTCCTTTGAATCTGTATACTAATGTGTATACTAAACGTGTCTGCTAACGCGATGATGAAGGTTTGGCAACAAGGACAAACCATACACCACACGCCCTCTGCTGTTTCACACACCAGCAACCGCCTCGGCCCCCGAGCGAGTGCTCATCCAATACGCGCGCCGCAGCTTCACCGGCTACCAGTCCCTCGCACGCTCGCCCGACATCCCACCCATCACCGAAGCCCAAGCCGAAGCCCTCGACGCGCTGCACTTTCTCGCCGAAAAGTTCTCTGTCGGGCTCGATTTCCGCGCCGGCGATGTGCAGTACGTCAACAACCTCAGCATCTTCCACGCCCGTGACGGATTTGTCGATACCGCGGAGACCCAGAGGCATTTGGTGAGGTTGTGGCTGCGAGATGAGGAGAATGCTTGGCCAACACCGAAGAGGCTCGACGAGTTGTGGGCGCGTGTGTATGATGGTGTAGATGCTGAGAATCAATATTTTCCGACGGAGCCGAGGATTAGGACGAGTGGTGATGGAAAGGCCAAGCAGGGCGGTGGATATTGATGATACACGTTTTAACAGACAATAATATATTCGCTTTCTTTTTTGTTTTTTTGTTTTCTCTTTGTTTTGTTAAAAGACAGTCTAATCTCTATTCCCACTCCCTCCCAACGCTACCCTCCAAGCCCGCAGTGGCAGAGCCTGCAGTTTGAGCGCCGTGGGCCGGATGTACATGTAAAACGTCACAACGCCAATAAGCACGCAAATCATATTGGTCATGTAGTAGCCGTCCTGCTCAACCACGCATTCGCCCCCGCCCGCTTTGCACCGGCTCTTGTCGGCTTCAAGAGCGCAGGAGAATGCAGATGTGACGAGATCACCGCTGAGTTTAGAAGTGTCGGGGGCTGTCGACGGCGGGATGCAGGTTGCTGTGGTGAAGGCGTCGACGAGTTTGAGAATGAAGAATTTCGGGAATGTTCCTCCGAGGTTGGAAACTCTGTAGGCTGTTAGTATGTGATTGATATAACAGAGAGAGAAAAAGACGAACGTAGCAAGCAGGGTCATATAGGTCCCCCCAATAGCTGGATCGGAAATGCGCGCATGGAACGCAGACACGGCGACAAACATGACCGTGTTCATAAACGTCGACAGCACATGCTCTCCAATTACAGTCAACAGGTACCAGAACGGAATCTCTGTGCTGGCGGGATACACCATGACAGTCAACTGAGCAAATATCGCGGCCGCCAGTCGGCCCACAAACGCCCAGCACCACAGCCTCATCGGAGTGTATTCGGTCGACCACTGGCCGGCATAATACCCCAAAGCGATCTCGAACGGAAAGTCAATAAGCACCACCAGAGCCATGTTGTCCTGTCCAAAGCCCTTGTCGATGAGCTTGAGGCTGGTGACGGCGTCGTTGGCCTGGAATCCAATCTTGGCAATCAGGTGCACAATGATGATCATTTGGATGTTTTTCAGTTTCAGCACACTCCACATGCTGCGGTAGACCTCGACAATGCCGTCCTTGTCATTGCTACGCTCCTCTTTCTTGAGGAGGAACAGTCCGACGGTCACGACAATGTACGCCCATCCGGCAAACGCGATATACCCTCCCAGCGACAACAAACCGTGGTCGGGATCGGCATTGGCGGCCGAGCGGAACCATTTGTTGGCAAAGTCGGCCGAGTTGAATGCGAGGAACACGGTGTAAGAAAGAAAGTGGCCAGCGGTCAGGCCGACTGTCTGTGCGGTGGACGCGTACGAGATGTTTTGCGGCGAAAGAAGAGTAAGCGCCCAGCCGTCGACGGCGATATCCTGCGTGGCGCAGAGGAAAACGAGGAAGAACCACCATTTCGTAAACGCCCACACATTGGCATCGCTGTCACCGGCCGAGCTCAACATCGACTCCACGTGTCCAGACAAATACACCATGGCCAGCCCGGACAACAACTGTACCGGGGTTATCCAGCTCTTGCGGCGACCCAGCCTTTTGCTCCACACGGCATCCACGATCGGGCTCCAGAACAGTTTCAACGAGTACGGATACGAGGCCAGCGAAAACACGCCGATCTGGCCATACGAAATGTGCGGTTTGAGGAGGAACGGCACCGAGCCCATGGCCAGGCCCATGGGGATGCCCTGCAGGAAATACAGCAGCACGAGCAAGAGAAAATTTCGGCGATCCTGCCCCGGCAACGCGTAGAAGCTTGTATTCTTCAGCTCCGGCGTGCGCGGCACCTCGTCGTCCAGCGTGAAGCTCTCTCGCTCCATCACGCGCGTGGCATGCTGCGCCGACGAAGGCGAATCGACCGACGGGTCCTTTCTCCGCATCTCTAGTTGCGAGTTCATGTCGCCGTTTGCGTGGTGGCCGTTTTGACTGGTCTCGATGGTCAGGCCCGGAGGAGCGCCGTTGTTGGAGGTTTTGTCACGCGTCCGACGCTTCATCTGTTTCTGCTGCGCTGAGTCTGGCCGGTCGATTTCAGAGTCTGTGGTGTCGATGTCGTGTGATGCGGAACGAGACGGCGACGGAGTCATCCAGAGGCAAGGGGGGCAAGGATCGGTGCTGGTCAAGAAGATACACAAGGAAAGAAGACTAGAAAGAGAGCGCAGTGTTACATGCAAAGGGCGGAGAAGCGAGCGAAGGGGAGGAGGTGCAAGAATGCCTCGACTGATCCATGTGGCGGAAGGCAAGCTGGCCTGTTGTCTTTGGGGTTATTTTCGGGTTGCACTTTGGAGCTAGCCTCATCCGCGTCAATACGTTATTAACTGCACAGCGCAGTCATCATAACATAACAAATGTACATGAGCGATAGGACAGAGAGTCATAAAATCTGATTGAGTCTCTAGATGTAGACAAGGCCTGCTCGAAGACCATGCAGGCATTGCGCAATCCTGACTGGCTACGGTGGTAATTAACTGGTTAATGCTAACTAGTCTGAAGGAGCACAACACAATAGTTACCTAACTAATGATTGAATGGAAATGAATCGCGGAAATCCGGAAATTTTGTCTGGCTTGAAGTAAAATGCATAAAAATTAACAAATAAATTTCCGGTCTTCAAGATGGCGTTGAAAACATTGAAAAACATTGAAAAACATCAATGGACTATTCCCAATAAGTACTAGTGTAATGTGTATACAATAATGTCGCCCGAATATTGCACTATTCCTGAATAAACCATGGTCCTGATTACCGCACAGACTGCCGATCAAGCGACGTGGCCTCAGGTAATAATCTGATCGAGGAAAAATAGGGGTAATTAGTAATTTGTATGAGGAAGCCATATAAATAGTAAATTAGTGGTAATTGGGAATAATCAGACCTTTTGACACCTTCACAGGAGAGGCACCCATTGGTGTAAACCTGCGGTTACTAAGCTTGTTCCACTTCCTGGCACATCAGTCCTCGTACTTAGCGCCGGCGCTAATCGTACCACACCAGACAGTCCATAACGTATCACCTGGGTGAACGGATATCGAAAATGATCTCTCTCTTTTTTTTTGTCTCAGGAAACATACCTGGGGAGGCTCGTTTCATTTGTTGCTAGTTTCTTTTTATAGGCCATTTGGTAGATTCGCTTCGACCTATCGCTTAATCGACTCCCAGGATATTCGAGGGATCCACTTGCTGTGGTCCACGTATCCATGCTTACAGGAATAGTAACCGTCTTGCCTTTCAAACTTCGGAGACCTGATTGTTGCCTCTCTGGATATGATACTGGTTCAGTTGCTACAATATCATATATTACAGGTCATAATCAAGAAAAAACTGATGAGTTGCTAAACCAAGGGTCATTCGGAATTTCCCTTGCGGACGCTCTAGTAGACGGCTCAAACAGCAGCAGTTTCCCAATAATGTAGCCCAACTTCACAATATCTGCCTTGGTCAAGTTTTGCTTGCGTTCACCATCGAAATACATTTCTTCCAGCCATTGCTGCAATGTGGGCCCTGCAATGTCCGCGGGAGATTTACTGTGGGTAGTTTCTAATAAATCTTTCCATCTCACCGGTAATGGATCACTTGCCATCTCTTGCATTTGGCTGACAAGGATTGCCGGGGTTGTCAAGACGCTGTCAAAGGGGGGTTGGCCGACGAAAAGTTCAAAAAGCTATCACACCGGTTAGTAACATTCTCAACAAAGTCTGGCTTTCGTTGATTCTACCTACCATACAACCCATGCTCCATAAATCCACTCGATAATCCAAAGTGTCGTGAAAAATAATTTCAGGTGCTCGAACTGGTAGGGGGGTGTGAAGAGTCTGCGGGACCGAGCTTTGCAGAAATGATTCGCCAAAGTCAATAATCTTGATCTGGTGGGACGACCAAGACTGTGAACGGTATACAGCTGGCCTAACGATATATTCCGGTATGCCGGCCTCTAGGGCATTTCCATCGTTTCTTCGGACATGGCCAATTTCTGGCTTCCCTAATGCCTCTATAAATTCACCCTCGAGTAAATCATCCATACCAGGCATGGTGAAAGCCAAGTTTCGAGTGTGAAGGTCTGTATTAGTCAAGTTATTTTCAAATATTCCAAAGATCAAGAATGTGTAGGACCTACCCCCGTGGCCAATATTGTGTTGGTGCAAAGTGTCAACTCCAGCCAGAGTTTGTTTCGCAATATCCTTAGCTAGCTTCCCAGGTAACCTGCCGTCAGAAAAGTGTGTCTCAATTATGTCAGGGACACTAGGTCCTAGCAGCTCGAAGACAAGACATTTGTGAGTTCCATTTGGACCTTCTAAATTAAAATCATCAAGCATGCACATAATGTGTTGAGAGCTAGGGTGACTGGCTGCTAATTTCTTTAAGATCTGGGCTTCTCGGTTTCCTCTATCATCCTCACTTTCTGAAACAGAGACTTTGATAGCAACGTATTTCTTTTCTCTAAAAGGAATCAGTTTCTTTTGCTAGGGTTTAAGCAATATGATAACTCCAACCTTTGGTCTCTTGCAGCCCATACGGTAGAGTAGCCTCCCCATCCTAATTTATGTAGTACCTTGTATCTCCCATCCTTAAAGGAGTCACCTAAAGCAATAGGGTGATAACCTCCTTTTTGATAGCGATGAAGAGGCTCGGCATCAACGGTAGAGACATACGAGGTATGATCCATTTGAAACGAGATTGGATAGACTGACGTGAAATGACGGGCAACTGATAATTGCAGAACAGTCTTCTGAGTAATGGAACGCTTTAGAACCGCCCAAGGGAACACACTGAACGCTTTGTATGTCATGTCATTCTTTGTTGACCCTCCGATGTCGAAGTTATTAAACCGCATGGCAACGCTAACGAAGATACGACGTGGGTGGTCACATGATTGGCAGTAGTGGCTATCGGGCCAGTATACAGCGCCTACTCGGAGTATCAAATCTTGTTGATTCACTTGCAGTGGGTTTAAGAGCTGACCACAAGATGATCTATTCTTGCCATTATTATGGGGGTTTTGTACCAAGTGTTGTTACCTTGCCAATATCGTGTGACTTGACCGTACTGCGATTGCTATCGGTTGATTCATTAACAGCCTTTGCGAATACATGGCCAGAAGAAATTAACCAGGCATACCGGATTACTTGCGGTTTGGAGTTTAACCTGCATCCCCACAACATGAAGTCGCAGGTCAACGTTTTCAATGCTCTTTGCCCATCCCATCTTCTAACGGTGGCATCCGATCCTCTTCAACCAAGAGTACACGGCATTGAGCTACGCAGATGTCTTTCTGGGGCTATCCGGGATTGGGGTTCAAGCAGGGAACACACAGATCTACTCATTACGGGGCTGGAACAGATTGCTCTCGAAAAGCTACAGAACGAAGTTTATGGCCTTCAGGAAAAAGTTCGACATCTCGCTCTAGACAACAATTCAATTCGCAGCTCTATCCTTGACAAGGCTGCTAATATAACTGTCTCGAACCACAGTCAGCATATTCGCAATGCATCAGCGTGGAGATATCAATGGATCAAAGTGGATATCGAACTCATACTTCGCATGAAAGGCACAATTTTTCAACGCACTGGTACTAATACATTTCAACGGGTACATGTATTTAACATTTGAAGCTTTCAGTGTTCATTTATAACTACAGCACTAAGCATTTTTGCGACCGCCCTTCTGTTTTCGTCGCCTCCCTTTGCTGTATAGCTATTAATCGTCGAGAGTATCGCATGCCACTTGGACGTATTATTTTCCATATATGGAGGAAGTCCTTGGAATGGACAGTCAGTGTCGTATTGTTCCATTTTCTGGATCAGAGGCAGCAACTCCGGGCAAGTGCTTGAATGTTTAACAAGCCATGAATGAACGGCATGTACCGAGCTCTCTATAGCTCCAACCACCCATGCATGATGCGGACTTGCAGCCTCGCCGACCATGTACAGATCCCCTTGGGGCTGGATAATACTCCCCCAAGCTGATCGGAATTGCTGCGGGCCGAAAAAGCCGAATCCACCAACTGAATCTGGGTTCTGATCCCAGCTAAAGGCGTAATGCATCTCGTAATTGGTTTGTATCAACTTGTATACCTCGCTCTCGGGGACTTCTTGGCTCGCGTGCATGCGAGCCAGGTCGCGGAAAATGAGTCCCTTGAGCTGCTCCTCCTCCTGCATCTTCTTCTCTGGATCAGGGTTGCGCGAGATGAGTGGAGCGAGTCGGAGAGCATCTTGTTGCCATGTGTAAGAGCAAAGAAGCACAGCCGGATCCCCTGCAGGGTCTTCAATATTATATGACGGATAGACACATGTCCTGATGCCAAGGTCAGAGTGTCCAAGCCCGGCTTTTTTAAGGTTGTTGCCCCGAAGATCGTGAATCCACCAGGCACGTTTGAATTTGATTCCAACCTTTGCGGTTGGTCCATACGAAAGGGTACGCATCGCCTGCTTGACAGGATAGCTCAGATTAGCGTCCCTCGTGTCGATGTGTCGCAGGCATCCAAACGGCACAGTGCTGAAGACGGCTTCGTATTCACGGGGATCTGCCTCGTTACCGACGGAAACCTTCATACCACCTGGAGAACAAGCCTCAATTTTCGTCACCCGTGAACACAGACGCAAACAAGATTGATCATTGAGGCTCTTTTTCATTTTCTCGGCCAGTTCACTGGTGCCACCAAGGATACACCACCACTCCGTGCTCTCGTTATATTGGAAATCCAAAGACTCCAGAACTGTCTCGCTAAAGGCCTGGTCAAACCAGTTTGTCCCTCTATGCGTTATGAGCATGGGCCGCATTGCAAATAGTCTGAGTTAGGAGTACTCACCCGATTATCGTTTCCAACCACTGAATTGTCTCGTAATTGTACGGGGGAGAAGGGAATGGTGGAGCGGGACCCAGCTCCATGAGATGACAACTATTTAGGCATCAGCAATGCTTGTGGGTATAAGAAGAAGTTAGATAGATGTACTGGTGTAGGAATGAACGCGTAGAATAGTTATCGTATTCCATCAGCATATCCCACCCTTTTCTTGACGGTTTCTTGCCTGCTAAATCCTGTTCTAGCTGATTTCTCAGTGGTTCAGTGAGAGCATTAAGGACATCGTCTGGTGATGCCTTCAGGATCCTATAGTTTTTTTTTTTTTTTTTTTTTTTTGAATTAGCTTGGAAGCCTCGTGTCAAATAGATGAACGATCGTTTGAGGGACGTACTCAGGAGGGATCTTAGAATCGCCGTTGATGCCCCAAGGATCCGCGCTTCTTGAGGAGATGCTCGCGTAGGTTCCCCATTCTGTTCTATCGTTGAAGTTCCACGGCTCCTGGTCGGCATTAAGATAGTAGGGTACCAAGTTTCCAATACACTCGTCCCTAAGCAACGTTTTGCGCATCTTAAGCCATTCGAACAGCAAAAATAACCTGTTTTCTTAAGTGAGCCTCCCCGGAATAATGGAACCGAGCAGTGACTAAACAGCGTACCGCTTCATAATTGGGTTGTCAGGAAATCGCATCGCCCCGACATCGTAGTAGTTGTGACGCGCAGTGTTTCCTGGGAAGTTATACGTATACATTCTCCCGCCCACTCTATCAGACGCTTCCAAGATATCATAGTCGAACTTGATTTTGGGGTTAGACTCGTTTGCCAGCCAGTCAAGTATCATCCCAGTGAATAAGCCTGCAGCCCCAGCTCCGATAATGCCAACTTTGAACTGGAGAGCACCTTTGTCACGCGGAGGCTTTAAGATTGAGGGCTTGGGTGCCGTCGGAAGTTTATCACCTTCCTTGATCTTTGCGGGGACAGTGCCTGGTTCAAACTCATCCTGATGATCATCTATTATCTTATTCCACGTCTCCTTGACGGCCAGGTTCGCATGTTTCATCGCCCATTGGTCATGGATGAGGAAACCACCTTCCTCCTGCTTCCGCAGGTCTAAAGTAGGTTCCATGATAGGCTTTACTCAAAGCAAATATACACCAAATTGTTAATTTGTTAAAAGACAAGATGTCATGCGCACGTTCGAAGCCATGAGGTAAAGGAAAGCACTTTGGAAAATTGGAAAATCGAGAGCAGGGGTTCGATGTTCTACATAGCTAAATACCCACGGTGAACAAACTTCAGCACAACCAAGCCTGCCACTTTTTTCCAAGTTCGTAAAAATCAGATAATCGTCATAGACTTTCCACGAGTAAGCCTAGAGAAGCCGAATTCAACCTCGCCACCTGCTGAGAGAGAATTGTGACGTAGCCTGGACGTCGTCTTTCCACGACAATACCTATAGTATCCATGAACGCTAACAAAACAATAGGCTAATGGAAGCAACTATGCGTCAATGACAGAGTGTAGATTCAGCATTTTGGAAGGTAGAGGAGTGCTTCCGAAGCCTTGACTGTGGGCTTCGATAGATCCACGGATAGGGTCCAGATTTGCGTTCAGAGAACCTAGTGACTAGAGCCGCATTCATTATTGCATTCTTCGGACAGACCGGGTTTGATTCTCCACCCCCTTAAGCATCATGTTAGCACGTATTGCTTGAGTAGCATGACTACACCCGGAATTGGCGAGTGGGGTGAGGATACGTACTGGGAAGCTTCGAGGACTTGAGTATCCAAGTATGGGGGACGGTGTCCGTTCGTCACCGAAGCCTACCCTGAATTCACCGGGTCCAATGGGACATTAGACGATCAGGTGTCATGACGGGAGATCTTTGGGGTCGGGTCGACGTCCCGCTCGAAGGTGGGTCAAGTTGATCTGAATGGCCAGAGGGTGAAAACGATATGCTTGGTTCTAGAGCATTTCACAACGGTAGACTGGATGTCGAAGGGAAAGGCTGACGCGAACGGGCCCGCATACTTCGGGTGGCGCCGTAATGGACTGGGGTCCGGGCCGCTGCTTTCCATGGAATGTGCAGGTAACCGGCCCACAGCCTTTGGCAGTCAAACCTTCTTCATATTCATGTATTCTGTTGGTCAGACTCGGAAAAGTATTCCTGCCACGAGCATTAAGTAAAGCTGGCGTCAGGATGCGCTGGATACAAACTCAGAAGCGGTGATGGGAATGTCTATGATCATTATACAATGTTGCTGTAAAACATACCATATGCATCCGTCGTTCTCCTGTAAAGGATCGTCCAGTCAAGGAGTCACTTGTCGTGCATGCACTTTACGTATTGGAGCTACACCAACACTACTACACCGGCCGTTCAGGATGACGTTAGGAAGTTACATAATACCGTCTCTTGACAGCTTATAAATGAACCTTGGAATGCGTCAAATGGCCCTTGGAATGTTTCAGATGCCATTGCAGCACACTACAACCCCAGGTCCTTTGCTTTTAGTGAACTGCAGCCTCTAGTCTAAAGTTAATCAGTCCAATGGAGCACAAGGTACTGTACATATCTCCCATAGAAATATGCCGTTCACCACTGACTCAGCTTGAAGCACATGCCAGGAAGGCCCATGCCTTCCACAGCCCAAGGTAACGACCCGTAAGTCCCGATTTCGTACCGGATAGCTTACAGACTTTCATAGGGTATTGTCCCAATGCTGGGAGCATTCCCCCGGCACCGGACCCGCAGGGTTATTTTACCATGTCGAATGGTAAGTGTTCAACCCCGCACCACCACCAGCCAAAGGAGCATTTGATCGTCTGACCATCTTTAGGCTGTCCACTGCAGGATCCGCTGTGGACGGAAAGGGTCGACAAGCTGGAGGAGAGCAACCGAATGGCCTCCCAGCTGATCCAAGACCTCAATGTTGTCGATACTATCTCTCATGTCACTCGTGAGCGGATTCCTGAAAGGTAAGATACCACCGTAGATATGGCAACCCTTCTAGTGGATAGTTTTCTTATAGAAACCGTTTTGCAAAAGATACGTCCATGCAAAGGGAACAGGTGCTTTCGGGACCTTCGAAGTTACGAACAAGGACATCAGAGTGAGCGACTACACTGATGCAAAATTTCTCAACGCCACTGGAAAGAAAACACGGCTCTTTTCACGATTCTCGACTGTCGCTGGGGAGAGGGGCTACCCGGACACGGTGCGCGATGCGAAGGGCGCAGCATTTAAGCTCTACACAGAGGAAGGCAATCTCGATTGGGCGTTTCTCAATCCTGTAAGTCCCGTTTGGTACTATCTTTAACCCAGAGCTAATGGGTAATCCCAAACCGAAGGATATCTTCATGATTAGGGACCCTTCCAAGTTCCCCTCCCTTGTCCATGCGACAAAGCGTGACCCAGCAAGCAACCTGCCGGACGCCAACATGGTAAGCTATTCTGCTGCAGCCCTTATCAGACCTTTAGTTTTTAACATGGTCATAGTTCTGGGAGTAAGAAAATCTCTTTTGAGTAAGAGTGGATGACCCACTAACCTGAGAAAGTTACTTCAACAACCACCCAGAGGGATACAACGCTCTGATGCGGATCTTCAGCGACGAGGGCACCCCAAAGTCCTACTCTCGAATTCAGATATCCAGTGTGCATTGCTACACGTTTACCAAAAAGGTCTCTGTCACACTCTATCGTCATGGACAAGATCGCCCCTCCTAGTACTAACAAGATATCCAATAAATCAGGACAATGAAGGCAACTGGAAACACACCCTAGTCAGGATAAAATTAGTCCCCGACCCCCCAATTGACCCCGACAATGACTATTTCGACCTGGGCACTGCGACCACGGTTGCCGGTAAAGATCCGGACTGGCTGGGTCGCCGGTTATACGAGGAGATCACGGACGCTCATAGCGACCCGATGAAGAAATATCCAAGCTGGAAGGTCATGGCCCAGATCGTTGAAAAACCTAATATAAGCACTGTGAATATCTTTGATGCCACCAAGACTCTCTCTGAGGAGCAGTTTCCACTGGAAGAATTCGGCAAGATCACATTGACTGAATGTCCTGTGAATTTCTTCACGCAGGTGGAACAGGCAGGCTTCAACCCGGCAAACGTTGTTCCAGGCTGGGACATCTCTCCCGATCCCTGTATGTCGGGACCCGTTGACTTACTTCACAACGGCGCTGACTTTCCTTTCTAGTACTTCAGATCCGCTTATTTGCCTACGGGGATACCCAGCGATACCGTCTGGGCGTCAACAACGACCAGTTACCCACCAATCGTCCATGCTCATATGTCTGGAGTCCCACCAGACGAGACGGTGCGTATAACATGACGAACTACGCCAACGCACGCAACTATATTCGCAATGATGACAACAAGAAACCCCCGGACAACTACAATATAAGTTTCCTTAAGTGGACAGGGGAGCTCGAACGCTTCAAGAGCAGTATTACCCCGGTTGACTATAAGCAATGCCATGATCATTACTACAGCATGACCCCAAAGCTACAGAGCAACTTTGTGACGAATGTTGTGGCGTCCCTGTCTACGGCCCAGATACCTACACAGGATAAATCGCTCGGTGAGTAACCACGTACTGCAATTCCAAAAAACTAAAATGGGAGCGCTACTGACACAACTATGTAGAGATATTCGAGCTCATTGATCACAACCTTGCGGAAAACATCAAAAATGCTTTGCGTACTAGGATTGACGAAAATAGGGAACTGGCCCGCACGACGCTAGGGGTTGTGGCAGGAGCAGAGCATCCGCACGAGCTCGGTTATGTTCCCCCTACGGTGCCAGATCCAGCTACGGAAGTGGTTCATGGTGTTTTTGAGAAGGTGTAATATTCTCTACTGTTTTAAAACAAAAATTATCTGTGAGTATTTATAATTATTTTTCCCCCTACCAGCTGTCTATATCAGATCTAAAAAAGAAATAAGAAACCGCATTATTTAAGAGGTATTTATTATATGGTAGATAACGATTAATCGTGCCCTACGCAACCGCCGTTAATAGACTCAATCTCACGTATAATAGAAAAGCTACAATTTATATCAAAACTAGTCAAGTGATTTACCTTCTACACGATACTATAGAAAGAACCTAATAATAAGCAACTTTAGATTTGCTATTAAAAAAGTGATACATTCGGTAGATCCATAATTCTATTAATTCCATAACACCTAACACAATAAAATGAATGAGATGCTGAGCAGTCAGTGATGGACTGAGCCTTCCTCAACACTGCAATCTGTCGCACTGATGATGCCTTTACCATATGTGTGAGATGGCATTTACGCGCCAGATTGCGAGAGCTACAGAAGACCCAGTACGAGATGAACGTGAACGCAAGTCCAGTGGGAATTCTTTCTGGCAACGAGAGCAAACATAAACATCTCTGCTGAGAGTTACGGGTGGAAACATAGCCGTAAACAGCCAAAATAGCGGTCATTTTCGGCATCGGTTTCACAGCGTCCTCACGTTATAGTGTAAAGGCCGCTTATACCTGTTGGTTGAAGCAGAGAATATGCAAGGATGTAGTAGAAACTGATTCCGAAACCAATGTCAAGCTATCGACCTAAGTGATGGGATATACTTTGTCTGGGAAGCAACACTGTATGTGACGGAACACAGAAATGAGATACACACAATTCAAGGCGCAAAATCCGAAATAATTTTTGTGACTTGACCAAAAAGTGCGTATCCCTTATAACAAGGGTTCTTTTAGTCTATTATATAGTCTGATAAAATCATACACTCAAGTGACCCCGGAACCTGAACCTCAATTTCGTGGATGCTCTTATACAGGAGTCCGTGTCTAAGCATCCGTCGTGGAAGAAGTTGAATACTCGCGTCTGTCACCCTTCTTGATGGTGCCAGTGCCGTCAGAATAAATATGATGTGTTCGAGCTCCACTACCGGGGTGATTCGGGCGCTGAGAACCAACGCCTTATCATGGCGGTTGAAGTGAGATTGGTGGACAGGGCTAGTGCCATCGTTGCGATGCCTATATAGATCTTTCATGAGTAACGGAATTATAGCAGGAAACAAACGGTATTGAGCATAAAAAATCTCGATAGTGTCGACCTTGCCGATTTTCTAGAAAGATTTTTAGCACATGCTTCGTATCTTGACTTTTCTGGTGAGATACCTGTACGGCGCCATTCTCTACATAACGCTCAGTGGCTTGCTTGAAATTTGGGGGGAGCAACTCCTTATTGTACCCCAGCCATTTTGCGATGTTCTGGCGAGTGGTGGAGAAAGCTCTAGACATGGCGGCCTTTTTCTTGAAGTCAGTGAAAAGACAAGAGCAGGAGAGAGATGTGTAAGATCACAGAAGACAATGCAGTTATCTAATAAATTCTCTTCGTGGGTATCCGCTAGGGTCTATATATCGATAACATCCTAGCGTCCATAATCTCTTGTGTGTCAGTTGCCGCCGCTATAAATCTCATTCTACCAACTAGAATGCGCCAGCCAGCATTTACCACCATGACCCAAAGCCTGTATCACATTCACATGCATAGCGGCGGTTCATAACAATGCATATCCGTTTTGATTGGAAGTCTTTTATTCACAAGACGGCGGTTAGATCGCAATACTTGGAGATCGTACAATGTTGGGTATGGAAGCTAGTGAACAGTGGTTGTTTCAATAGGACTGGAGCAGGTGGACGAACCATGTAGGACCGTCGGCTAAGTTATGAATGCAGTTGTATGTTCCTAGCTAATGTCGCAAAATTTTCAAACGAGGGCCATGTCACTTGTGATGCCTCAGGCTTCACAGTGAGATCACCCGGTCTGATTAGTCATGCACCTGGTAGGATTTCCGCATCATTCTCAGTATTGACTCGCCCTCTTCATTTAGAGAGACATATTTTATAGTTTACTTCTGAGATAATGTTACCTTCGCTTTTACGGCCATTGTTACGACTCGCGCGGACGTGGAAACCACTAGACTTTTCCAACCCAAATTTCGTCCGGATACCTGCAAGCCAGAAAGTCGAAGAAGAGACTATCCCTGATTACATTGCTTCCCGATATCATCCTGCTCGAATAGGGGAAGTTTCAAGGACCGGTACCAAGTCATAGGAAAACTGGGGTTTGGAACTAGCTCGACTGTGTGGCTCGCGAGAGACATGAAGTGCGACTCCTATACACCAACCGTGCTGAATCAATTCTCTCATGTACTATTTATTATAGCTGCCGTCATTATGTTACACTCAAAATCTTCATCAACTCTACATCTATGGGTCAGCAATTAGATGACGAGATCAAAATGTAGCAACGCATGGACAAGGCCTCGAAAACCCATCCCGGTCGCGATGCTGTTAGATCACTACTTGACTCGTTTGATATCGATGGCCCTGAGGACCGACATCGATGCCTTGTGCATCCTCCATTATGGGAGAGTGTGCTGACATTTCTGCATCGCAACCCGATACGGCGGCTACCTCCACCAGTCCTAGCGTTTGTGCTTCAGCGCCTATTTTTGGCACTGGACTATCTGCACACAGAATGCCAGATTATACATGCTGGTATATGCGCCGGTTTTGTCTTCATCTATCTTTATATTTTTTGCTTACTCGAAAATTTTACCAGATATCAAGGCCGACAACATTATGTTCGGCATCGCCGATGACTCGGTGTTCAGAGACTTTGAAGAAAGGGAGCTCCAATCCCCTTCTCCGAGGAAGGAACTAGATGGAAGAACAATATATGTATCCCAGGAACTTCGAATGCCCAAGAAATGGGGTGCTCCAGTCCTGTGCGACTTTGGCTCGGCCGTTCCTGGTAATGTCGAGCACTCAGAAGATATTCAACCGAATATATATCGAGCACCGGAAGTGATTCTGGAAGCCCCATGGACGTACAGCGTCGATATATGGAATGTAGGATGCATGGTATGATAACTTATCTAATAATACTGGCACACGTCTTATTTATTTTTTTACCAAAACTTGCAGATTTGGGATATTTTCGAAAGCGAATCCCTGTTTACAGGTCTCGATCCGGAGTTCAAGACCTACCGAAGTCGAGCTCATCTTGCCGAGATGATATCTCTTCTTGGGCCCCCGCCGCCCAGTTTCCTTGCCCAGGGAAGACTAAGTCACAAATTCTTTTCTAATAAAGGTAAGTTGACTTAGTTATTGTCTGATTCATTCGGCTTTTTTCTCTCTCTCTTCCTTCCACACTCACATTCTGATCTAGGTGAATTCTGCGCTGAACTTCCATTACAAAATCGGATCATGCTTGAAGACCGGGAAACTACTTTCGATGGACAGGATAAAGCGATTTTTTTACGCCTAGTACAAAAGATGTTACAGTGGGAGCTAGACAAGCGTAGCTCTGCCAAGGAATTAGGGGAGGATGAGTGGATTCGTAAGAACTTGTAGGTTCTTTAAAAACAATTAATACTGGGGACTTAAAGTTCGGGCAGTTACCAGATCCTGAAGTGATTTCATGTTAGGTGTATGGAACTGATCTGTTCGAGGGTATTCTCATCGAATTCTTGTTCTGGGGATAGTAGGCTAGTGCCTTCGCAGTTTTTTTATCTACTGTGATTTAGGACTGTAGGATGGGGCTCTCCATTCAAAACTCGCGATGTAAAGGGCGTCTTGGGTTAGGGTTCTGTAACCGCTCTGCATAAGAGACCAGAGTATTGGGTAGTCGATTCATGGTTTATAAATGGAGGGGAAGAGTAATTGATAGAGAAAGTAAGGAGGAAGAGGAAGACAAATAAATGAGATAGATAGGCAGGCAATGCCAGAACCCTAAGAACTGGTGTCCGCAACCCTAACCCTACCTCTAATACGTACGTATATACTATATTACTATATGCAACTTGCGAATCTAATTCCACAAGTCGATGGATCCGCTGCAAGAGTTGAGCGTCATGTGTCTGCTTTGTTTATATTTGTTGGAAGTGCGTGGGTCTGGGATGGGGCTAATTCGTAAGTCTATGGGATACGAATTGATGTCTTCTTGTACTCTCTAACGTGGTGATAGAACACAGTAACTGTTACCAGGAACGGTTTAATGAGTATGAATTTGTTTTTGACAGGTTATATAGACAGTGGTTATTTCAGCAGCCTTAGATGTCTTAGATTCGTCTTGATTGGCCCGGCAAAGAAGATCGACGACGGTCGAAGCGGGGAAATCTGTTCAGGAAATACTATCCGACAATCTCGTGCAAAATCACAATGCATTCCTAAGAATATTTGTACGTATACGCGTATACGATTAATATGGTATTTCCCGGCGGACGGAGCAGGGGATGTTTTCTCTGTAAGCAGAGGAAAATCAAGGTCATTCAACCGTCTGCTACATGGGGGCATGGATTCTTGGATTCGTCGCTGACAAGCGAATACTATACAGTGCGATGAATCACGTCCGGCTTGTCGTCGATGCGCTGTCTATGGCAAGCTCTGTCCGGGCTATGCAGACACTTATGTGTTTTGTGCGCAGAAGCCAAAGAGACTTAAGATGTCGCCACCAGAGTCACAAACACAGTCACAGACGCAACTACAGCCACAAGTACAACCGGGACTATCGACAATCCGCGTCTCCCCTACGTCCTGGCAAGATCAAGCCCTGTGCTTTTTCGTAAACCAATACCGCATCTCTGCCGGATCCGACGGCGCCGTGGGATTCCTCGATTTTCTTTCAGATTTGTTGCATAGCAATAACAACGACAGTACCGACTTGCGTAAAACACATGATCCCTTGCAATCCGCGCTCGACGCCGTGGCCAATTTGGTATTTTACAATCGACTACGTGAAAAGTCCGTCTATGTCGACGCGAGAAAGAGTTACGGGTGGGCGCTGGAGTCAATTAATGCGGCATTGCGGTCGGAAACAGAGGCATGTAGTGACCGCACGTTTGCTGCAGTGTTGCTACTGAGTCTCTTTATTGTCAGTATACTTTTTCCCTTTGTGTAAATTTGCAACTGATCGAGTATAGGATGTCGCCGGAGAAAGACAGGGCCTGGTGAACCAACAAACTGCAGGCATCTATTATTTGATGCAATTACGTGGTAGTCGGAATTTGAGCACCAAGTGCAGCTTGTCGTTATTCAGCTGGGGACTGTCTCATGCAGTCAGTTCCATCTACAGTTAGAACGTTTTCCTGCTGATCAAGATACAGATGACCCAGTTCTTCATCACGGGCGAATACCAATGTGCAAGCCTCGCAGACCTCTTGACTCTTGCCCCCGAGTCCAGCCACTGGCACCGCGCCGTGCGCATCAGCGGCAAAATCGCCTTCTTTGTGTCCATCACCACACCTCTTGTCGAGTCTTCTATCTCTCCTTCATCTCTCGACCTCACTAAACTCCACACCCTCTTTGATTTTGCGCTCGACATCCTCAACGAAATCAGCTCCTGGTACCGGACACTCCCCGAAAACTGGAAGCTCTCGACCCTTGACAAACCCCCCAGTGGATGTGGCATTGATGACGATATTTATGAAATCAACCCCAGGGGCCCATGGGCTCCGGGCTATGTGGCACAGTTTTACTGCGCTGAGGTTTTCTTTTATAGCAGGCTGGACGAATGCACGAAGCATATTACTGAGTCGCCGTCGCTGTGCATGTTGCTCTTTAGTGCATCTGATGCCAAATACCAACGGCTAATTGAACAGGCCGCGTCGCTTCCTCGGAGGATTGAGTACTTGGTGTCCAAGATGTGTGCACTTGTCCAGCTGGGATTTGGGGAAGAGAAGCAGGAAGAAGAAAATGAATTGTTAGTTAGTGGACGAGCTGGAGCAGCATACATGCTGATGGGGCCGCTATGGTTGGTGAGCAACAGCCCCTTTGCAAGCCCAGGTCAGGTTCAGGTTTGTCAACAGGCACTGCAGCATGTTGGCGCTAAAATGGGTATGGGGTTGGCCACGATGTTGATTCGTACATAAGGGACAACTGTATGCGAAGAGTTGAAGGAATTATATTGGGATTTGGCTTTAATTATGATACACGGAGATCACGTGCCTCCGCAAGAATCACCCGCTTACCGGATCGGGCAGGCAAAACAAAACAACGACAAACTCACTTGACAACCACAGTCAGCTGGATTCCGCCACAACGATGGACAGCCAGTCAATTTCCAGCGTGGACAGCTCTCTCTCGAGACTCGAGTCCGAAATCACCAAAATTAAAAACGAGAGTGCGTGCCTCGCCTTCTTACTGGAGACTAACTACTGACTTGACCCCCCAGTCAAGAGGTTCCAGAACCGTCGTCGCTACCTCTCCGCAAGCCTGGTCTCATCCGACTATATCCGTCAGCGTATTGAGGAAAAAATTAACGCTTCATCTACTGCTGCCCGCGACATTGTTCCCGTGCTCGACAGTGCGCGCGACCACCGCGAAACAAACTACCACCGCCTGGCTTTTTCGACCACGACGTTCCCATGGAAGGACCCGAACCCGTACTCGGACGCCCCGAATCTGCTAGGAGTGAGAATCGACGTGTGTGAACGAAGCGGGCAATTCACCAAGCCGTATTATGTTCTCCTGCGGCGCGAAAAAGAAACTAGGACCGGCACAAATAAGAGCCAGTCGCGCTTGTCTGTTTATCGACATACGGTTCCTGCTTTCATTCCAATCGACAAACTGGCTCTGAAATATTTACCTGTTCCACGGCCCCAGCAGCGCGCAGCAGACGATGTTGTGAAACCGGATAGAACAAGGAAGCAGGACCTCAAGGCGTTTGTGCACCATTTGAGAAAAGAGCTAGTGGCATGGCATCTGCGTTGCGATTCTATCGCATGGCTACAGGAGAACCTCGGTCTTTTGGAAACTGATAGCAACCGAAAAAATAAATCAGCGCTGTCGTCGCTTGCGGAAACCTCGCTAGAAGCAAGATACGCGCGCCTGGAATGGCGCGATGGCCGCGTTGGCAGGTTCAAAATATCAAACTCGGGGCTTGTTGAGCGTGCAGTCGTCATTGGCGACCAGGGGCGCGACAAGCGGATGGAGGATATCTTGACTGGGGGGGATCGTCGGGTTGAGTCCCTTGTGGGCAGATTAGCACGGGCATGAGCCATTTTTATGTCTATATATAAATATTCCACTATGTCGGTTAGACTAGACTGAATAGAGAAGAACTGGTGAATGGTATTGAAATGTCGATATTGAATAGATACATGCGTATAAGAATCGCTATGCAGATGGCAGATGCACGCTCAATGGGTATCGCAAGACAATTAATCGCTAAGCAACATGCCCGGGGGTATATAATGTCAAAAATTAAAGGAATAGCACATAAAGTGCACCTAAAAAGGGAAAAAGAAAAAGATCATGGCACCGATTTTTCAGCAAACGGATTCCTCAACACCGGCACCTCATCGTCCTGACTGCTGAATGAAATCGTTGGCAACGGCCCATACGGCTTCCCGTCTCGCTGCTGCAGTTTCTTGCGCAAAATTGCTTCTTCGATATTCCAGCGCCACCGCAATTTTGCTTTCTTGCCGTCAAACGCTTGCAGAATCTCCTGCTCCTCGCGCTGGTGGTCGCGCTCCAGGTCGGTGATGCTGTCTGCGTTGCGCACGACCAAAGCCTCGAGCTCATTCTCGAGACGCGCGGTAGTTTCTTGGAGTTGGCGCTCCTGGCGCTCGCGCAGCACTTTGACCCGCGCGTTGTGGAGTTGGTTCATCGAGTCGCGGTCGTGGTATTCTTGAGCAAGCTGCTCCTTTTGCCGCTGCGTTACTGTTCGACCGGCGCGGGCTGCCGCATCAGATCCAAGAGCTGGTGATTGCGGAGGGCTCTGGGTGTGAAAGTATCCCTCCATGTGCCTGATGCGGATTTCAGAGTGTCGTTTGGCTTTGTCGAATTCTTTGATTTGTTCAATCTCGATCTCGAGCTGACGCTCTTCCATTCGGGCAATAGCAGCGGTGTTCTAATTTTTGTCAGTTTTGAGGAAAAAAATGTAACATGATGATATTTTCAATCTCACCTGCTTCTCTTTCTCCCTCTCTGCAATCTCATTGCTCATCTTCTGCTCGGCAATGACGGCGAGGTGTTTCGCCTTCAACGTATCCAACACATTATTTTGCAGCCGGACAAAACGCAGCCTCACAGCCTTGTGCGTGTTGAACATGTCTCTCAATTGCTCATTATCCAGGCTCCTCTGCATCGACGCCTCGTCAAAGACCGGCACTTCGACATGCATTTTTTCCGGCACCTTGTCCGGGTGCTCCACCCTTGACGGCGTCACCGTCTTTGTTTCCACCAGCACCGTACCAGCCGCGCCCTCTCTTCTCAGCGTAATCTGTGCATCTAGCGGCAAATTGACGGCCGATGGCATACGGCGCCTGCGGAACGGTTTGCCGATCGCGTGGATGAAACTCGATCGCTTCCGCTCCGTCGACCGGGCCACGCTCGAGTACGAATTGCGCTGGCCGCCTCCTCCGCCGCTGCCGCGCGGATATCGCTCATTGTGCAGCGACGGTCGGGCGTCGTAAGAGCTGATGGACGTCGGGCAGGTTGACGAGGAGTCAATGGACGGGATACTATCGGAATGGCCGCGGTCGGAGAGCGTGGTATCGGAAAAGGAGCTCGCGAGGTGGTCCACGGACGCAGCAGCAGCACCACCGCCCTTCAAAACATCTGGTAGCGAACTGTTCGCTAGTGACGAGCGCGTGGGCGTCGAGGCCGACGACGCAGGCGAGACGATATCCAAACACCCAGCGCTGATGGAGGCGGCCAGCGACGCGGCGATCTGGATGTCAGGCAGTCGCAGGCCAAGGGCGGCCGCTTCGGCCACTAGGCGCGCCTCAACGCGGGCTTCGGTCTCGTCGCGGTCGAGGCCCAGGACTTCGGCCCGATAGCGATCGTCGTCGATCAAGGACGGCGAAGACTCCTCTCCTGAAGCCATGATGGCTCTGAATGTGGCAGCAGCGCAGCTTCATCTATTAGCAGTGGTGACAGTTGTGTCTAAAGAACGCAATCAAGGAGAGGGGCCCTTTTGGGCGGGGATCAGGGGGCCCCACTGATGAGTCGGTGGCATCAGATGAAGCAGGCCGAGCGAAGATAGCTGTGTGAGACGTCTTGGGGGCTGACGGACTAGCAGCCAGCGGTCTCTAGGCTGTGGTCAGATGAGGAGTTGGAGTTGGGTGACGGGTCTGCTCAGTGCTCAGTGCTCAGTGCTCGGCAGGCGATGCACGCAAGAGATGACGATTGTTATTTCGCGCTGGAAGTTAATCTGGCGCCGAGTGTCGCCTAGTCTAGTGTCCAGGCAGAGCAGGTGACCGTTGTCAACCTTGCTTTGCTATACGGGAGGCCGAAAGTGCGCTCTCGCTAATTAGCGGTTCCACGTGGTCCGGTCCGACCCAGTCCGTATTATTACTTCTTGTGCTCTCGGTCTACTTTGACTTGCCGAGTGCTAACTGCTAGTTAACTGCGTAGTGATGTGATGACCAACTACGTACGTAGGACGTAGTGGACTGGGGGAATTAGTGCCGTTGTATGCGTCCTGAAGAGCCCGGAAACTCTATCTCAGGCACTAGTTATTGACGTAAGCTTACCGTCGACGATGCATGCCATCAATTGATGACCGCAGGTATGTCCTCGATGGATTAAAAGCCCGCAAACCATTTCTGTCTTCTATTGCAAGTTCTATACGTAGTAATTAGCTTCCCCGCATCTACACTTTGTACAGTGTACCAGACTCTGAAGCTGACCTCATGTAGGTACTAGTCGAACTAGTGACCCCTTGCATTCAAACAACGCATTCGGCTCAGTAGCTGTCTGTATCACTTCGTATCAGGTTCATAAAATCATGTCAATGTCCGTACAGCTGAATATAAATATAAATTTACTCCAATAAGCATTGCCCTCTTCTGATATACTTTCCCTGGTCCGATATACTGCGCTATCCCTTATACGCACTAGTGTCAGAATATAACTAACCACAAACGGCTAGCGCAGCTCAGATGACGGCGATCTGGTGCTCCTCGTGTTCGCCTTCCGTTTACGTTCTTTAATGTATCAATGATACTATTACCATCGCGAATCTCTCGTTAAAGAGACACATACCCCGGCTTCCGAAATGGCATCCTTAGCAACCCCCGACATCCAGTATACCGTCTTCGTCCGGCTGCCGTTTCCTCGGGGCGATTTCATCGACCCTCCGCCTGTAAGGCCAGCCGCATCGTGGAAACATGCCGAGAAACTTGCTGACTGCTTAGCCTGATTGGAACCCTGTCAAAGACCGCGCGCTATGGGAGATCCTGTCCCGGCCCGCAAAGGGAGACGATATAGACTGTATGCATAGAAGCTTACTTACCTTTAGCCCGGTACTAAACTAATGTTTCCCAGGGAAAGCAATGTAGGCCACTTTTCTTAGTGGAAAGATCTAGAATCTGACAATCTAGTGCCGATGAGTTCAACGTCACGCTCTCCTTTCTGCTCCAGCAAGCAGCATGGCTTTATGACCGACAGCTGTCCCAGGTCCGAGCGCAGATGCGCAAGGTCGGAAACACCCAGGCTGCTTCGCCATCACCGGCGCTTGGCTCGGTGTCTGGAAGCGGTGCACTTGGAGGACAAGCCATGAAGCGTGTTGGCAGTGGAGGTTAGTAGTTATCCTATACGTTGCGTTTCTATCAGTCCTAATAACAGACGCAGGTTCGCGTGTACCGTCAAGATTGTCGGCGTTGCAGCGAGAAAACCAGCCGTTGCGGACAGACAGCGCTGCGTCTACGGCAAAGCCTAAAGGTAGGATGACAGTAAACTAATAAACTCTCCGCGCTAACAGCCATAGCATCTTCTATTCGAACGAGCTCCTCAAACACTGTCATGCAGACTCAAACAGCCCTTGAGCAGCCCGCAGAGGACACGCCCGCAATTAAAACGCTTGAGCCCTCAGCTAGACGCCCTTCAACAAGACGGGAACGACCAACTCTATCTGTTCTACAGAAGGTAACGAAAACGGAAGAAAAGAGCCCACCGGCATCCTCGGACGAATCCGAATCCGAATCCGAGTCAGATGAAGATGTATCAACCCGGAGAATGCCGGGAACTCGCCGATTTGGAAAGTTCTCCATGCACAAGCCCGGGCTGAGAGACGATGACGAGGATGACGAGGATGAATCGCCGGCTTTCCTTCCTTTGTCTCACGGAACCCAGCAAATGAATTCAACTCTTGGCCAGGAAACCCGGGCAGCAGAAGCACAGCGGAGACCACCCGGGGGACATGTCCCGCCTCATCGGCGTGAATTGATCAGCCTGGACAGCTCGGCCAGTTCTGGTGGTGTGGCCGGTGGGAGCCCCCGGTCCGGACCACAGCGCCCTTCAGGACCGCTCAGTCCGCGGCGAGTTGCGAATCTGTCACGGCAGGACTCGGCTCGAACAGGCTCTGCTAATCAGAGCAGCGAGGAAACGCCCAGCATGGGCAGCAGCTTTAGCGATCTAGATGGTATGTATACAAATTCAATACATTGTGAAATGTGCTCGGCTAATACTTTGCAGATGCCAGCGTCACGCAGTCGGCTCTCGAAGAGGCGCTTGCTAGTAATATGCAGCATGGAGGGATGACCAGTCGCATGAGTACAATCAGCCAGGCTCTTCGTAGTCGGTATTTATAACCTGTCTGGCTGTGTAGTGGAATTTTAATGACTTGCATCATTTCAATGTTGTTGAGAGATACGCTTGTTGAGACGAATAATGAATACCTGCCTACCTCTTTAATGTTATGTACCAATAATTGGCACCGAGGCAACCCTAACTAAGTGATACATAAACAAATCCATAATTAATAACTCTAGTCAACACTATTTGCTGATTGGGGCGGATAGCTGGAGGTATCGCATCTACATCGTACATCTGATCACTCGCGGACCACAAAAAGCAGCCGAATAACCGAGGGTGATTTCTGTTTTCTTCTTTCTTCTCTCCGTCGTATTCTTCGTTGTCAATGTTTTGATTTCCTCCCCTTTGCATCTCATAAATAATTTCTTGTTTATTGCAGTCGCGAAATACGTCAGCGTCACCGGAAACTACTCCGCTGAGCAGTCGTTCCGGTGGGTCGAGCTGGAGGACCCCGCATTGGCTAAGACTACGTACTGACTGATGTTGTGTAGATTGATTGACTGCCCAGCAAATTTTGGCATAGCTCGAGTATACGTGTGATATCTGAAATCAACTAGAAGTCTTTATTGCCAAAGAAAGACCAATTGATACGTTGTTTGCATAGACGTGGCGTCAAATAGTACATACACTGCTCTGACTCTATATCACAATGGCCGACGCTCAGGACACCGAGTCCAACTACTTCAAAAATTACCCACCACCCAAGGCTCTGCAGAAGCACGAAACGCTCGCTCGTGCTTTTGTCGAGCTGCAGGTCGAGAAGAAGCGCCGAGTCGTGCTTGTGACCAGCGGAGGGACCACTGTGCCAGTACGCTTCTTTCCCCAATGCATCTCTATCTTCTATCAATTCAAAGCTTATAAGAGCACAGCTCGAAAACCAAACTGTCCGGTTCATCGACAACTTCTCCGCCGGCACGCGAGGCGCTGCCTCGGCCGAGCGCTTTCTAGAAAATGGCTACGCGGTGATCTTCCTGCACCGCCAGTTTTCTCTGTTGCCATACTCGCGCCACTACAGCCACTCGACCAACTGCTTCCTCGACTTCATGGACGAGTCCCCCTCGTCGTCAATCGTCGTGCGTGACGAGTACCAAACCGCCATGCGCGACGTGCTGCGCAAGTACCGCACCGCAAAGCAGAACAACATGCTGCTCGTGCTCCCTTTTACGACTGTCACCGAATACATCTTTGAGCTGCGCTCACTGGCAAACATCATGAGCCCGCTGGGCGCCAACGCGCTGTTCTACCTGGCTGCGGCCGTCAGCGATTTCTTCATTCCGCGCGACCGCATGGCCGAGCACAAGATCCAGTCGTCCGAGATCCCCTCTGACATTTCCAACAGCAACAAGAAGAAGAACAACAACAACCCTCTTGAAACTTCAGAGGTGTATACAGGCTACAACGACCCGCAACCAACCAACAAATCCAAAAAGCTCATCATCGACCTCGACCCCGTCCCCAAATTCCTGCATCGCTTGGTCGACGGCTGGGCGCCGCAAGGCAGCATGATTGTCAGTTTCAAGCTGGAAACCGACCCGAACCTGCTCGTGTACAAAGCGCGCACGTCCCTGCAGCGCTATGCGCACCACCTGGTTATTGGCAACTTGCTCTCGACGCGGAAATGGGAGGTTGTGTTTGTGACGCCGGACCCGCCGCATGAGCGCTGGATCCGTGTGCCCAAGACGCGTAGGAGCAAGTCGATCTCTGGCGAGGAAAATCAGATTGGGCTTGCAGAGGGCGCCAAGACGGAGAAGAACAACGACGACAATCAAACAGGAGGAAATGATGAGGGGGATGAGCCGCGGAGAAATGAGGAGGAAGAGGGCCGGGGGATGGAGATTGAGAGTATGATTATTCCGGAGCTGGTCAAGTTGCATTCGCAGCGGATCGAGTCTGTTAGTAAATAGAATTCCTTTTTGTTTTGCCAGTTGGTTGTAGACAAATGTGAGTCCTTCAGAATTAATTGTATTTATTCGTCAACGAATGAATGTCCCTCCCAATACAGGAGGGGTATGGACTGCTGTCTAGAACATAGAACAATGTGAGACCCTTCCCAATGAATAACAACGACTGTATGACAACTCCATCCAGGGAAAACAAAATAAAAATAATAAAAATAAAATAAAAATAACCAGCCAAACGCCATAGCTATGCCTCTGTTAGTATACAGGTTGTCACTTCTATCCCAATAACACTCCAAATATAGCCTTCCGAGGCTGAAACAAAGAAAAGCAAAAAGAAAGCAAAAATTACCCCCATTCCGGCAACTGGCAATAGCCTCGGGCCCGGGAAGTAAGCTCTATTCTGGTCATCATCCAGCCAGATTGCGTCCCCTCTCTGGGAACGCCGAGTCGCGGCGACTCGAATGTGCGGCATTCTGGTCGTTGCACGCCTTCTCGGTCCGGGTCTTCATCCCAGCGGAAACTAAACTGCCGACAAAGTCCATCCTTTTCGCAGTGTTTGCGACACGCATCGACTGTGTCGATCGAGGAATCTTCGACAAGATCACCGGCAAGGTTGTCCCAGTTTTGGTGGACGCCGGCGCTCATTTGGGGCAGGAGACGCTCGCGGAAAACGTCCGAGTGCAAAAGATATTTGTGGTGGCGCTATTTCTTTGTTAGCACGAATACTCTTTGGTAGTATGGTAAGTGACAACCCACCTTGATAAACCAGTCTTGGTCAAATTTCCACATCTGCTCCACGTCCTCCGGGCTCAGATGGTGGAATCCGACCACAGGCCAACACCACGGCTGGCGGTAGAAGTTATTGGTAAGCGGCTCGATTTCTCCCAGGCGCGCGTTTTGCAGCAATGGCCAGGTAAACGTCAAGTCCACCCCGGCATCCTTGAGCACCTTGCCGAGCACCATGTCGCCGGCCCATTCCATATCCGTGTACTCATCGTATTCGTCGACAAAAGTCTTGCGCTGCATCGAAGCCAGTCTCATTGCTGTCTGCGACAAAATAAAACCAGATCCGCCGTGGGCGAACAAGACCTCTCCAATCTGTGTCTCCGTGCCCAGGTAATGTGGCTGAAGGTGGTCCAGCTGGGCGACCCAACTCACCAGGTTGGGCCAGACAATGTGTGTGTCGGCCTCCATAAAGACAAACCATTTGGCGGTGGGCTTCATCTTGAGCGCTTCGTCGATCATGGGCAGGAACTTCCACTTGTCCAGCTTCCAGCCGGGGTTGTTGGGCATTCCAAACACGCCGTTTTCTTCCACGGTGGCGTCCTCGTCTACCAGGCCCTGACGGCCGTAGATTTTGAGTCGGTTGTAAAGATTGAAATCTTCAATATTTGCTTTGACGCCGTCTTGGACATTGGTCAGCACGTCGTGCAGCTGCACACCCTCGATAGTTTCCTCATAGTCAGAGACAACAAGGTAATTGGGCACGCAGCGAAACGTTGTCCTCGCGTGGACGGGGATTTTATCGAGGGCCTCGGTGACGCCGGTCTTGAGGACCACCAAGACGTCTTCGATACCGGGCATCGGCGGGCAAAGAAAATTATGCGCATTGGGCGGTTTTTCTGTCGAGACAGCCGACTTTGTGCTGCGACTCGTGCTGCTGTCGCCGTTGCCGCTGGTGGTGGTGCTGCTCCTCGTCACAGCCCCGGCGAACATGAACCATTGCGGGCCCCTCAGGAGCTGCAACACGACGACGAGTCCGAGCAGCGGCGCGGCAAATGGGATCCATCGACGCGATCTCCGGCGAAGGGGAAGCATGAGGTCGAGTCGAGTTGCGTCGGCGGCAGGCTTAGCAGGAAGAAGCTCAAGAGGTGGACAAAGACGTCGGGAACATTAGCCGATATGTGATGTCGTTGACGTTGACGGTACAGTGGCGGAGACGACTGTTTGAAAAATCGCACAAGCAAAAGGGAGCGCACGCACTGTCCGACTGGCACGACTACTATGAATCATAGCAGAGGTGGGAATACGGAGTACGTGGTCGCAAGGGGGGGGGGGGGAGAGAGAGAGAGAACTGTAGAGAGACAGGATGGATGACGGAGAGAGCGCCAGCAGGAGTGTTGTGCTCGGCCAGGAATAATCAGAAGCCTCGGTGAGCGAACGCACTGATCGAAGACGAGCAGCGAGTGAAAAGCAATAATAATGTCGCTAAGCAGCATTGACAGTTAGTTCGAGTTCACTCAGGATCGACAGCGCGAGCGCTGAGCAGGAGCAGCGCGGCACGAGGGCGGGGACTTGGGCTTGGGGAATTCTGCCGCGGCTTCCTGTTTGGGCTTTTGCTCTACTGTCCGCACTCTTCTTTCCTGTGCAACATCAACACTCCTTACTTACTCTTCTTCTCTTGTGCAATCTTCACCATTCCTCAACCTCGTCTATTCATCTGTCGTCTTCTTTCGCCCAACGCTGACTCCTCCCCGCCAACGCTGATTCGATCTGCGAGGTAGCACCGCAGCCACGGCCCTGCAAAAGCCAACAATACTGGACAGACCAAGCCCGCCCGATCGCGCGCTTTTTGGCCTCCACTTGGGGCCTCTTGGTGCGTGTTTCAGGTTGTCCATCACCGGCCGCGACGTCATGGCTGTCTCCCCGAAGAGGACACATTGGTCTTGTTGCCAACGATCGGCATGCGCTCCGCGGGCGATCGCCCTCAATATTCGCTGTCCATTTCCTCCCAGCATTCCCCTGGAGGATCCATCCAATTACCCTCCGACTCCTCGACCGGTTCGCCTGCCTGTCGAGGCTCGCGACGAACTGCAAAATTCACCCGCACCGCCACGCTTCCAAATCGCGTCATTTGCCATCCCCACAACACTACCACTGGGGTGGAATTTTTTTTTTTACCCAAGAAAATGACATTAATACGTACTTCTCCGTTTTGTTGTGGTGTTGATTTTTTTTTTTTTTTTTTTGGCTGAAAGATTGACAGGGGCAATGCGGAGCTCTCGTTGAAGTGGACTACCGCTGTCGAATTGGCAGCTGCCAAATGATGAAATCAAGCTTTCGGTGCGCAATTAATTTGTCAGTGCCAAGTCCCGAGTCATCTTGCAACATTCCGGACATTATTATTAGTATCATAACTTGTGAAGTTGTGACAGTGCCGTACAATGCACACGGACAATATCTGCCGCATATTGGTTGACGACTCGGAGTTATCATCGCACCACAAATACACCGACCCTCCGTATGGAGAAAGACCATATGGCGTGGATGATGTTATACTCCTGCTCCCCCACCGCATTGAACGCAACCGTGCACGGACGTGCTTATCACTTGCTTTATCAAAATTTGATACGGAAAGTAATTAGCTCATTCTGGTGAGGCTGCTGAAAGCGCTTGGCTCGGGTGTTTCATCCCTGAATTTATGCGGAGTAATTATACGCTGTCTGGTAATAGATTTAAGGGGTGATGACGTAGGATCTCGCCATGTGATGCCAAGCATGCATCCATGAATTTAGTCGATGACTATTCTAACAGGCATCTACGGCTATAACCATCTAGGCTGTCGAAGTAACAAGCAGGACTGTCGCTTCAAACGGACGCAGGGTCCATGTCTCGCTCTGGTACTTCTCGCTCACGCCGTAGCTGTTGAGCAAGACATCCTGCACCTTGCCAACCCCATTCGCCGCCGGATCCCAATTGAGGGCTTTGTCTGTAAAGTTGCAGAGAACCAGAGCCTGCTGGTTCTCGTATTGCCTCGTATACGCAAACACTTCCTCACTGGCCTTGTCCAGCATCACAAAGTTGCCATACACAAAAATGTCGAGGTATTTCTTGCGCAGCCCCAGCACAGACCGCCAATAGCTAAACACCGAGCTGGGGTCGGATACCTGCGACTCGGCGTTGATCTCTGGGTAATTGGGGTTCACGCTCATCCAGGGCTTGACGCCTGCGTCCGTGAAGCCGGCATTAGGCCCAGAGGACCATTGCACCGGTGTTCGCGCGTTATCTCGCGATTTCTTCTGATACTGTCTGCGGTATTCGTCCAACGCCGCGGTGTTGTTGGGCTCCGTGGCCAGATGTCTGTCTGACGTTAGCGATCTACCAACAAGACAGATCAAGATGCTTACCCTTTCCAGTGATTGATACAGTCTATGTCCTGATATTCCTCGATAGGCCATTCCAGCGGCACATTGCGCATGCCTATTTCTTGTCCCTGGTAGACAAACGGTGTGCCAGCCATCAAGGCAAGGCACGTAGCCAGCATCTTGCCCGCAATAGTCGAGTCCTCCGGTTTGGCCTTTGTATACCGGTCGATCGAACGGGGTTGATCATGGTTTTCCCAGTACAATGCATTCCACCCGTCATTCTCGTACATGAATGTCTGCCATTTCTCAAACATGTTCTTCAGTGTAGTGAGCTTCCACGGCCCTTCAACAAATTTATCGTACGGACCGTGATCGATATCGACATGCGCAAAATCGAAAATCATGTTGATCTCATGTCGGTCGTAGCGGACAGCGTTCAAAACGTCGTCGAGTTTCTTTGCAAACGGCATCTCACCCACGCTAAAAGCGTCGTACTCTTGTAGAATTTTTCCTAACCCTTGCAGATACTCGTGCAGTCGTGGTCCATTGGCATAGTGAATATCTGCCCATTGCCAGATTTGACTAGGGTCTTTGTTTGGAGCGTCGGGAAAGTCCTGGTTCTTGGATATAAAGTTGATGACGTCCATTCGGAAGCCATCTAGATGAAGCTGATATTAGTATGGGTGTCTATAAAGTATACCTTTATAAAGGTGAGTTTGATGAAGCTTACCGCAACCCTTGTCCAGCCAAAAGCGCACAATGTCATGGACAGCTTTGCGCACCGGGGGATGCTCCCAGTTGAGATCGGGCTGCTCAACGGCGTACAGGTGTAGGTAGTATTCCTGAGTGGGTTCGTCCCACTGCCATGCGCTGCCTATTCAACATTAGCTTCTGTATAGCAAGCAGCATTTGACCCAAAATGACGTACCTTGGAAATGAGAAATCCAGTTGTTTGGTGGGTGTCTGTTGCCCTGCGCATCGTACTTGGCCGGTTTCCACACGTACCAGTTGCGATACTCGTTTTCCTTGGAACTGCGGGATTTCTGGAACCACTCGTGCTGGTCACTGGTATGGTTAACGACCAGATCCATCAGAAACTTCATGCCTCGCGAGTGACAGCCCTCAATCAGACGATCCACGTCCTCGACCGTGCCGTATGGGGCATGCATGCTGTAGTAATCCGAGATGTCGTAGCCCATGTCCACCTGCGGCGACTTGTAGGCTGGCGACATCCAGATGATATCCACCCCGAGCTTCTTGATGTAGTCCAGCTTGGACACGATGCCGGGGATATCGCCGACGCCGTCATTGTTGGAGTCCTTGAACGAGGCCGGCCAGATCTGGTAGACGGAGCATTCTCTCCACCACGCGCGATGGATCGCTTTCTGGGCGTGCGTGTTTGCCATATTTTGCGCTACTTTTGGTGTTTTTGTTTGTAGTAGTATATCTATTAAAGATTGATGATGGTTGTTGGGGGTGAGCGCCCTGCCCCGCGCGATCTCCCCTGGTTGCCCCTCGGACAGCTCACAGCTTGCAACGCTCTCCATTTTGGACACATCTCCATCTTCATTCGACGTTGCACCCTGGCGGTTCCGCATTTCTGACTTTCGTCCGTGTGATTAGTACTTGCTGGCTCCACCGAGTTGACTCGAACATACTACAGTATGTATATTTAATTAAAAGAGAGTCAAGTTATTTAGTGGATTTTAACAATTAACTAATAATCGGTTGAGATGATGTTTTACTCTTTAAAAGGGATTGTGTCTTTTTTTTTTTTTTTTTTTTTTTTTTT
>CVMT01000001.1:529039-604061 GCA_000985935.1 Talaromyces islandicus | reverse complement strand
TTTTTTTTTTTTTTTTTTTTTTTTTTTGGTTCTACGTAAGCATCAATTTTGAGGATTCGCTGCGTAGTATTTTCAATGTTCATAGTGCCAACCAATACACGTTCATGGCGAGTATTTAATCATAATATTGCAGTATGCCAATAAACTCATCGGAGAACTATCAGGGCTAAAGTAAAAAAGCACTAGTGATGTGTCCTATGTATGGGCGTCGATTTCATTTTCAGCTGTCGTCTTCGTGGTCCATATGGTAATATTAGTTGCGCTTAAATCGGCCTTGAAGTTGGCCAGCATGTTGTTCCCTATAGTATATACTGTATGTAACCGGCCCCTAGACATGAGCTGAATTCCTCGTCTCAACTGCTGATGGAAAGGCTGCGGCTGTTGCCTACATCGAGTATCACAATTTTGCTCCAGCATCTCCTAGACTTATTATCATCTTGAGGAGCCAGTTATTGCCCTCTCCAGACCAAGGCGATGGAGGTCCACTCGCCGAGGCAATTCGATCTTATCATCTTTACCCCGACAGAGCAGGATCAAGCTTACAAGAACTGCCTATTTTCCCATGTGAAAATGTGTATGCCAACCCAGTTATCAACTCAACCGATTCTTTCCATTTTGTAGGAATGACACGTTCCGTTTCCGGCGCTTCAAGCTTTCGTCTGCGCATGTTGCAACTATCAACAGTTTTCTTCTGGAAGAAGTTCATACTACCTCATCAATTATCTACCATTCGAAAAAATATTTAAGAAAAAGCATAGAGAACTATTTCCAAGATGAAACTGAAGGGCTGAAATATGTTATGGGTAGTCCCTTTGATAAACGACTATTATACTTGACGACATTGGAGGAGATACTTCGCGATCTTGGAGGTACTACCAGAGGTAAAATAAAGAAGTTTAATCTTCGTTTCGCCAATATCCATACGTCAGAGCATGTGGCCGTTGAAGTTGCAATCCAGCTTTTACAAAGGGAAGAGACGGAAACACTTTTACCTTGGGCTTATCTGCTGCTAAACCCAGGTAGGTTGGCCGCTTCCTTCACTCCATACGCTCGACGTTGACTGTTTTATTCACAGAAGCGAGCCGGAAAACTTTTTGGTATGACCTTCATCAGGCTAGTCTCATGATGTTATTGAGGATAAAAATCGACACCATCCTTAACAAACCCAATCTGACTGATCAAGAAAAGGATCATGTGCGGCTTAATCGACAAGTCTTCTTTACGAGTTTTCCCACTGTGAGATTGTGGGCTCTACTTCAAGATTGCGCGGAATATGAACGAATTTGACACTGGTGATTTTAAAATTCAAATTGCATATCTCGTTCTCACGGGAGTGGAAGATAAATATGCTAAGCGTGAGTCACGTGTCTTTAACACATATCCATTGATATACACATTTACACGAGGAATCAACTGACCATACTTTAGTTATTGCATACTTTCCCAATAAACGCGACTACGTTGTGCCAAGGATGTATTTTCAAGCGATGTCATGAAATTTTACTGGGTTGACTTGGCAAGGCTCAGAATTATGAATAAGTACCTTGATATTATTGGGACAGTAATGTCTTTATGGATGAGAAAGGTACTTTTGGAAACTTTCTACTTGTATCTCGGAGACAGAGGCCGTGGGTAGTTACGTCGGACCTCGGATATGTAATACATAAAATGACTGGAATCCTCTCAAGCTTATCTCTCGGCGTCTATTTTTCATCCTCACTCGATTATCAATTGATAGATATGTACTCAGAAGTAGACATAAAATTGTACCATTACCTCTAAATAAACATTCCCTGGCCCATAAACCAGTGCAGCCCATACCTTAAAGATATTTGTCGGTTGACGCTCTAAGGAGCCTGTAGAAGTACCGACATTAGGGTTATGTAGGGTTAGGGTTTGGCCACAGCGACGTCTTCGGCCAATCAAAAGTAAGAACCAGCGTCATTGTAGCAGGACTGAAGGAAACCATGATTTAGCTAGCTACCTGGGTTCAAGACAAAATTTAACAGTGCATGGTAGGTAGGCTGCATTTTAGCTACTAAGATGCTCCTTGAACCACTAAAGCTCCTGCAGAAACGCATTGTTCTTCACGTATCTTAACACCGGATCATCATGACCACCTCGCACAGCAAAGCCATGCTTGACGCCACTGTATAGATTCATTTGCCGAGGAAAATCCGAGGCCTTTAAAACAGTCTCTATTTCCTCGCGCTTTTTGAGAGGAAACATCGCATCAATTTCGGCGGCAGCAATGGCCAAGGGACCCTTTATGCTTTTCAATTCATCCACCTCAATGTGTGATGGATGCGCTATGTAACCAGCATCAAACTTCCCATATATTAGGTGTCAAACGACATACCTGCCACCGAAACAGTATCCCACAGCTCCGAGTTTCTAATTTTTGTCTTTAGCAAATTGTCCTCAGTTATGAGCAGGGAAAAATAAAAAGGACTACGTAAAAGGCCCCAAACGTCCAACGTCGCTGGCCAGGCACCCCACCTTATTTTGGCGTGTTACATAGCCGAGATTTCCGGATGCCGGTGCCGGATAGATGAAAATTTTACTTGGCGTTTCCTTATCTGATAAACTCTATCTGATCTGATATGGATAAACACACATCAATTGACACATATACTATATATACGCATAGCCAGATCTCTCTTTATTTTTTTCAGATATCTTCTCTGCTGATGAATACGCCATGGTATTTTTAGGACCAGAAAAAGCTGTTGCCCGACAGAAATTGCACCTTCGCAACTTCAACGCAACTTTAATCTGCTCCGTCGCACTGCTTTTCTTCTCCGCCTTCGGTTATGGGTTCAGTGACCAGTCGTTTGCTTCGACACAGGCCACTTCTTCATTCCAAAAGCAATTTGGCGACTTTGAGCCCAAGACAAAGACATATGCCCTGCCAGCCCTGTATCTGAGTCTGCTGAACAGTTTGAAGGCAGCCACGCAGCTTTTTGGTATGTTCTGTGAATGGACTAGCAAGCAATAGACATTTCTTTATTGCATTACCTCTTATGCCGTTCTGACTGACTTGACACTATAGGTGTCATCGTTGGAAACTGGATCAGCAAGCATTATGGCCGACGATGGTGTATCTTCGTGATGAGTATTTATGCTCTGGGGAGCACTTCAGTAATTATTTCAAGCACAAACCGCGCACAAATTCTCGCAGGAAGGAGTATCCATTGTATGGCTAGAAAAGCCCAATTCCAGACTGACAATTGAAGAGTGTATATTGATAGCTGACCTAACTAGATATATATTTGGGAATGCAGCTGGCCGTCATCCCGACCTTCTTAACCGAGATATCTCCAGCACATCTGCGTGGTGGTACTGGAGCGTTGTACTGGTTGAGTATAAAGGTAGGTGGTAATCACTATAATCCATTGTTGATTGGCGCATATATTTACCGCCAAGCTAACTTTCCATCAGTGTGGTGGGCTGCTCGTCACGGGCATTGTCAGAGCTGTCTCAAAAGACAAAGATAACATCGCCTGGAGACTTCCGATAGGATTGATATTGATTTTTCCAGCCATTGTGATATGCCTTGTGTGGTTTATTCCCGAGGTGAGCCCCCTGCTTACATGACACGGTAGAGAACATATATTAATGAGGGAATTTATAATTTCTATAGTCCCCTCGCTGGCTGCTACTTGTTGGCCGCCGCGACGATGCCCTGGCGTCACTCACGCGACTGCGCCAAACGCGAGCCGAAAAAAGCAACAGATCCCCTGCATCTAACGAGATTTTTCTTGAGTTTTCTGACCTCTCCGAGGCAGTCGACGATATGAAGACTGTTCGGCAGCAGCGAGAAGGATCACATATCCGCCAATTCTTCTCCATCTTCAATCGCGACAACCTACAACGTACCTTCATCGTCGTTTCCCTCCTGTTTTTTCAGCAGTCCACCGGGCAATCGTTTGCCTCTCAGTATGGCACCCTCTTTGTCGAAGCACTAAAGACCATCAACGCATTCAGCGTGACTCTCGGTACCAACGCCATTGATATCGGCGGTATTCTCTGCTGCATCTTTCTCGCCGATCGTCTTGGCCGGAAACCTGTTCTTATTATATCGGCTTTCCTCCAAACCGCCGCGTTGCTCACCATGGGTGGCCTCGGCACTGCAGACCCGTCGACTTCATCAGATTCCAACTCCATCGACGCCGGAATTGTCGCCATGCTTCTCCTTTATTCGTTCGGTTGGTCCTTTGGATATGCGCCGCTGGCATATGTGGTGGCCGCCGAGCTGCCTTCTCCATACCTTCGCGAGTACACACTGAACGTGGGATATACCGTCAAGTTGGTCATGGAGTTTGTCGTCTCGTTTTCCTATCCGTACCTTGAGGACACCGACAAGGCCAATCTGGGAGGAAGGCTCGGGTTTATATACGGCTCGGTAGCGTTTTTAGCGCTGATATTCAGCATTTTCTTTGTGCCTGAGACGAAGAACGTCGAACTTGAGGAGATGGATGAGTTGTTTGGTGGTGTAGCTATGACAAGTGCGGAACAGCAGCAAGACACTGTGCCTGAAGGAGAGGAGATTCGTGGGACGACCGCAATAGAATCAGTCAGATTGGAGGCGATTCCTAAGTGATATGGCTTGAAACTAAACCACCATGATCTAGAGTAGAAGCATATCTATAATTATGGCCTTTTCAAAGAATCAATATATATGCCATTTAATGTTTATATATTTAATAAACGTAGTATCTCGTTTATTGGATTGATGGACGTAGTGACCTTGGGAGAGCTCTAAATAGAAACTAGCATAGGGTATAATACACACACACACACACACACACACACACACTCTCTCTCTCTCTCTCTCTCTCTCTCTCTCTCTTTTTCTGTCAACTGGTCTCTCGATACATGTAGGTTCGTATTGATCTCAAATCTATCATCGCCGCAATGTTTCAAGTGCTGGGTATCTAACTGCTTTGTCACTGAGGATTCCAGTTCGGGACTAGCGGCACCAAGTGCGGCGGGCGGATCTTGTTCCAAGATCGCAACATCATCATCTTCTTCTTATCCTCCTCCCGTCAACGACATCCTTGCATGGGACCATTTGCGAACAAAATGGCCCACGAAAACAGACACCCCTCCGGGTCATATCGCGCAGGCTACGACGACAGAGATGGGCGTATGTATGACGACCGCCACTCGAGATCTCGCTCCGTCGAGCGCGGACACTTCGGCGGTACACGCTCCTCCCTACATGGCATCAGATCGTGATTCAACGCAACCTCGTTGAATAGGAAGCTTTGTTTGTTTTATTGTCATTCTGAGCTTGGCTAATTTCTTGATCGCGTCACCGACCAAAAGACCATCCCCGAAACGCTGCTCCCCGCGGGCCTGCCGCTGAGAGGAGACACGACTATTCTGGAGATCGAGACTACAGGTATCGCGATGACTACCGCCGGTCGTCGCCTCGGCGTGGCCGGCAGGGGTATAGAGACCGCGACCGAGAAGGCTATCGCTCTCCAGACTATGACAGCCGCAGCAGAAGCCGCAGTCACGGCCGCCATCACCACCACCACCACGCCCAAGAAAGCAGAGAAGTCATAATGGAGGGTATACCCGTGGACATGGTTGAAGAAGACGTTCGACAACTCCTTCCTTCTAGTCTTGCTTGCCCGCTAAGCATCCTACGATGACCGTTTTTGAAGACAAAAGCTGAGATGTGCTTTCAATACGTGGACAGATCTCGAGTGAATTATTAGACTATTACCATGTCCAAGGCTTGGATGACGTTCGAATTATTCGTGATAGGCAGACCAGTGAGTTTTATCCATCTGTGGTGCCAACCAGCAACTGACACTCTTGTGCAGAAATATCACGACAGATTGGGTTTCTCCGATTCAACACCCTGAACGACTCTCGAGACTTTATGGCCCAAAATGCACCCAATCTGTTTATTTATGGTCAAAATGCCGGAAAAAATGACCGCGCTGCCAAAATCCGCATTTCTTTTACACGCGAACGAGACGATCGTCGAAGCCGCCCGGAAGGTGAATGGACTTGTCGAAATGTTGGTCTTGGTACCCCTGCGAGGATGTTGAAAGGCATAACTAACGTATGAAGTGTTCGTTTGACAACTTCTCAACTCGGCAAAAGTGTTTTCGCTGCCAGGCAGACCGCGCTGGTAAGTAGACCCGCAACTTTTACGGGTTGTGCTAACGAGCCTAGATGCCGAGATGCCCGTTGAAGAAATGCCTGCTCGTGTCGTGAATATCGGAGACAATGATGTCGCTGCAGATAACACACCTTCACAGTTCTTGCTCTTCAGAGGATTAGACAACTCGGTTACAGAAGAGCTCTTTGCCAAAGGGGTCACAAAGCTGTATAAGCCAGCGAACAGTGAAGACCAAAGCAGTTCGAAGAAAGCAAAGGTGGCTTCAACAACGGGCGATTCAAATCTCGGTGCAAGAGAGGGTTCTTTGCGGCGCGTTCTACTCGTTCGCGACCGTCAAAGCAACGAAAGCTGGAAATTCGGGTTTGCAGAATTCGCTACAGTCGACGTATGTCTACCTGCTTTGAGTCTATTGATCCATGCTAAAGACAACCTAGGATGCGCAAGCTGCGTTAACAAAACTACATTCATTTGAAAAGTTTACAATCTCTTCCAAACCGGTCTTGGCTAGCTATATCCACGCAGGTGTATTCGTTCCGGTCCTGAATCCGACGCCAAGCACAGTGCGATTTACATTTAGTCCTCTGACAAACCCTGGGATGAAGCTTGCGTATTGGGATGAGGAAGGCTACGTCACCGAATTGGTTGTGTCCAGAGAAGAGCTAGATAAGCCCAAGGTTGATGCGAAAGCTGCCAAAGACGCCGAGAAAGCGAAGAAAAGAAAAGCGGAAGCGTCTAGTTCAGCGAATACCAAGAAAATGGCAATGCCATCCCATCTTCAGTTCTGGTCGGACCGGCACGCTGAGTTGCACGGCATTCAAAAGAAAGAAGATGATGGCCATGGCGACTCAACCAAGGGATCCGAAGGAGGCTCACCTGCGAGGTCTGCCGCACCGCCAGCTCGATCGTACGCTGATCTGAATCGGAACTGTTGCTATTTGTGTATGCGCCAATTTAAATCCGGAGCTCAGGTCAACCAGCACGAACGACTTAGTCAGTTGCACCGGGATAACCTGCAAAACGAGGAAGCCAAAGCCAAAGCATTAGCTAAGCTCGAGAAGCACCGGAATGACCCGCCTGTCGATCATGGGCCCTCTACTGAATACCGAGACCGAGCCAAGGAGCGCCGCAAGGCGTTTGGCAGCTCGAGACAAACTGGCAAACCGAAGCCTGCTCCTCCAGCCAAGGCAGAAGAGCCGGAACCTGAACCAGCGGCCCCATCCAAGGGCGCTGCCCTCTTGAGCAAGATGGGCTGGTCTGCTGGGTCTGGCCTTGGTTCACAAGGCACTGGCATGACCGCGCCAATTGCTACAGATGTGTATGCGCAGGGCGTTGGACTTGGCGCACAAGGTGGAAAGCTTGGTGATGCGTCTGAAGAGGCAGCCAGAAACACACGCGGCCGTTACGACGAGTTTCTGGAGAAGACAAAAGACCGGGCTAGGGAGCGCTACGAGCGGATGTCTTGATACGTGGTACAAGATTGCAGGTTGTAATGTATACTAGAAAGCACAATCATATTGACATGCGGAGCTTGAATTCAATGTCGCCATGCAATATCCACATCAGTTGGTAAGATAATATACAGTAATCGATTCTCCCCAAATCGATATCATGTCCAGCCACTCCATGACGCTTAAGAGTGGCGATTCAACCCATGCCCGTTATGACCCATATCCCGTGTACATATACAACCAAAACGCCCATTTTTCCTGAGAAGAGATAGAACAACCAAAATGCGAAAAGGGAAAGAGAGACAAAAAAAGGAGTGCAATCACTCCTTTTTACTAGCCTCCAACTTGGCCGCCTCAACCTTTTTCTTAATCTCGCCAATGTCCTTTTTATCCAGCATCTTGCCCACCCACTCCTCGATATCCTGCTCAAACTGCTTCTCTTCTTCCTCCGTAGGTGGCACACCCTGGGAAATCCCCATGCCGGTTCTCACTCTGACGCGAGCTTGCTCGACACTGTTGATATCCAGGGCGCACATGGCCCCGCCCAGCGCGGTCATTGCGATGGAGGCGACATTAATAGTAGCAATGTTGAACGCTTCAACAGCATCCAGCGCGCCATTTCCGGGCGGTTGGTGGTACACAGAGGAAGAGTAAAAGGGGGGGATGGCGTGCAGACGTCGTCGGGCGAGAGCACGGCGGGTGACATGCGAAGCGAAGGAGAGGAAGAAGAGGCCGCCGATGAGGATTTTTTGGCTGTTGGGGAAAGTTCGAAGTGGTTTTTGGTCTTGGGGTTGTGGCTGCGGTTGTAGAACTGGCGTCTGTGGCGAGGATTGAGGCGTGTTTGTTGATTGTGTTGGCGGTGATGGAGATGAAGCTTCCTCCGAGCCCAGCCACCGTTTCAGAACCCAGGACATCGTGTGCGATCTTCTCTATACTACCCTCGATAACGAGTTGGATATATATATATATATTTTGCAAGATGAAACCTGTTTCTTTTTTTACCGACAGGATTCTTCAGACAACCTTTTTTCGGAACAGCGCGGACAAAACATGGAGCCAACAAAACGGCCGTAATCGTTGTAACGGACAAAAAAGTAAAGCTTCCCCGGGACCCACTTTCCTTCGATGCAGATCACGTGCATTCCCACGCATCAAGTTTCTTCAACTGTTCAACATCGTGAACAACAATTTCTTGTCAAGCCCTTTGCTATTCATAGTACTGGCGCCGCGTTGTTATGTATAGAGCGGCCCACATGTACACAGCAATACCGACCACAGCGTCGTATTCTAGGAGGACTTCCATGTGGAGGAATTCAAACACGGCGTACCAGCTTCGCCTCGGTCAGTTGACATTACTCATATCAAACAAGACAGGCAACGAAGAGAAGAAGAAACTTACAACACCCACACGGGGAGGTTGTTGAGTGTGTCTTCCGAGATTTGTGGTTCGGTATGAGATAGCCGCTTTTTTGTAGACATTTTTCCTGTGTATCAAAATGTTGTCGTTAGGAGCCTTCTCTCTTTGTCGTAGAGAGAAATAAGCCATACCAGATGAGGGTGTTCGAGACTTTTGCGTTTTTTTGCACCTCAACGAGGCTTCGCCGTCGAACGAGAGGAGGAGATCCTCTGATGGGTTGATAATGTAGGATTCGCTAGTCTATAAGTTAGCTTTGTTGACCAGGACAATGAGAAGTCAAGAGGATGAAAGAGACGTTACTTTTTGTTATCGGCAACAGGAGCCTTTGGAGAAGACGATGGAGTGGTCGATGTTGGGTCCATCTTCTTGGATGGTGGGCGGAGTGCAGACGACTGAGGAGTGGAGTGGAGAGGAGAGGAGAGGAGGAAGGAGGAAGACAAATGATACACCGCTGAGAAGCAATGAGATGCGTGAGGAGTAGCGATAACCAGTTATCCGCCTTCTCTTCTGAAGGATCTGACAGGCGCTTGACTGACCAGGAGACTCGAATTATAAAAAAAGAAAAATCACCCACAACGAGCGTATGTTGTTGAGACACCCAACACGGTTTTGTGATTCCGTGACACTGCCACAAAGCCGCTTCCATGTTGCCCTGGATAACCCTCCAGTAACGAGAGCCTCTTCAATTTGTTCTACACTTTGCGTGGGTTTTCCTACATTATATGATAGTTCTTGGGCCTGTTCCCTTGCTCATTGTGTTGCCGGAAATGAACAGCAGCTCCTTTGAGTGCTGCAATTAAACGTATTTTACAGGTTTAGATAAAATAGAGTATTGTAAGTTTTCACCGAGTATACACACGGATAGGTCAATTATTCATTATCTCAAATTAGCTAAATCATCCAGTTCATATCCTCGTCTCATTAGTCCCATCGTTCAAATGTTCATAAGAAAAAGAAAACGCCCTCTATACTATGCATCAAACCCGACAATTCTTTTTTCAAAAAAAAAAAAAAAAACATAAAATCATATCATACACTTGGCTCAACATAGCAAGCCAAGGGAGTATTAGAATATCATATTCAAGCCTTTACACCCCCAGTTGTAATGAGCATGTCTGCCCTTCCCCTCCTGGTCAGACGGTCAATGCCCAAGTGGTCACACTGATCCAGCCCTCTGTAAACGCCAAAGCCATACAATGGCGCCGTGCGGTCGTTTGGCGGCGTGACAACCAACCGCGTCACAAGATCGGTTTTTGTTCGAGGCTCGCGCAACACATCGTCGGACAAGAGTGGACTCTGATGGAAAAAGCTGATGAGGTCGGCCAGCGTGCGGATGTCGTGCGGCAAGTAGCGATGGCGCCGTGGCCAGATGGCCAGGTACGAGAGTGCGTAGAGGCCGCAAAAGGCGACAAGCGCGTAAAACGCAGGCAAGTCCGAGGCAATGCGCACTTGGCTTTGGGATGGGTACCAGAGCGCGATGAAGACGCCGCCGCCGAGGATGGGCAAGGCCAGCGAGAGGAGGCTCATGAGCGAGATGAAGGCGACTTTGTAGTGTCGCGCCACCAAGGCCAGAAACGTCACTTCAATCGGGAGACAGGCGGGGTAGGACAACAACAAGCTGTGCTCTGCCCATGCACCATCAGGAGTCGACAGCGAAGCAAATGGCTGGACGGCTCGCATGTACACGTCGATTGGCTGCCAAGCAAGAAACAGGATATTGCCAATCAGCGCGGGGATGAAGCTGAAGAGAAAGTTGGATGCGGAAAACCCGTTTGACGAGGCGAGTGTTGGGAGTAGCGGCAGGAATCCTCGAGGGATGGCTTCTTTGGCGAAGCTGACAGCTACAAAGGCAATGAAGAGACCGAGCATTATAATGAACCACACGATAATGGAAATGTCTCGCAGGAACCAAACTGTCCACCGGAATCTGATGAACGGCGAATGCAGGGTGCGCTCAAAGGATTCGTTTCGCAGGATATTTTGCTGTTCCAAGTCTTGCATTACTGCATTTCGCTCAGCAAGTCGCTTCTCGCTTCTCCTGGTTGGCGTTGTCGGTGTTGGCGTGTCTCCGGCAGCGTACTCTTCCCCAATACCATAGAAAACGTCCTCCTTGTCCATCAAGCGCCAGTAGCCGAGTCGCAGTACTCGAGCTGTCAACGAGTCGCGGACAGACGGGGCGGTCTCGGTGCCCTCAAAGTCACGTAGGATATTGGATCGCTGGATCATGGGAATGAGGTCAGCCAGACTGACTGGATCCCACAAGAGACCAGTCCAGCTTCTGAAGAACCGAGCCAAGACCAAGGCAAGACCAATTATCAAAAGACCATAAATTGCAACAAGAACCCACCCCACAGATTGTGTTGTGGTCCATCGCCAGATACCCTGACCATCAACGACATAGAACTTGGCTTGAAAGAAGCAGCTGATCAGTGGAATCGTGAAAAAGTTTGCTATCCAAATTGCGATCAAGCCAACTGCAACCAGAGGCTCGCCGTATTGGAAATACGAAAAGTCCGGGATTAGGTGGTTTCGTGACAAGACAGAGAGATCCTGAAGAGCACCCGTCTTTTGTCGTTCAGAAGCCATGATAGAGAATGGCATGACTCGGTAGATGGCTGCTTGGATGACCAAGTTCCACAGAACAACGAGTCCAGCCAGTAGTTGCGGCAGATACTGAACCACAAAGTAACGCGAGCCACCAACTCCAGCCCAGTCCCAGATGCCGCTGTGCTTCTGTGACCAGACATTGCAAACGACCACAGCAGCAATCATCCACAAGATCAAGAAAACAAAAAGGCCAAGTGCCCAGGACCGGAGAACGATAGGGACAAAGTCTAGTGACGGGTGCAACAGGTCGGTGGTCTCTGGGTCAACAGCCACGAACACTGCCTTAGTGGGTCTCTTTTCTTGCAGTTGCTGTGTCTTTTGGGCCTCACCATTACGACTGGAGGGCTTTCGAATCTCAACCGTTGTAGGACCTGTTCTGTGATAATATCCCAGGTTCTCGTCTGCAATCACTCGCTCGACAGGATAGTCGTTGCTTGCAACGGACCCGTGCCTTGCCAGCCCTTGTACTTCTTCATCACGAGTCAACTGGTCGATGGCAAAGTGCAGATACGGCGAGTCGTCGACACCAGGCGTGGTCGCACTGATCTCGCGTCTGGGGTCTTGGATCTGGTGTCGGCGCGGGCTGATTTCGCTGACTTGATTCTGGCCAAAACGCACGGTGTTGGAGGTGCCAGGGCGGCTGGTCTGCTTGTGGGCACGAGGCATGGCGGGGCGATCTATCGAGCTGTCCGACGATTGAGTGTGGGCGAGATGGGCCTGAGAATGCTGCGCGGAGGAAGAATGTGAAGGCAGCTGCGACTGCGGAGTCGCATACCGCACGACGGTCACTTTGCTGTCGTTGCTCTTGTCGGACTGGCCTGACGAAGCAGACAAATAATCATCAGAGGCTGCGATGGACTGCTGGGAATCCTGGTGGGAGAGCTGCGGCTTGCTAGCTGTGGTGGGCGAGGCGGTCAGTTTACCTGTTTGTTCCAACAGAGAGCGGGGGGCTTACAGTTGACGGTCTTCAGCTGCGACAACTTGGCGATCATGGCGGTCGTGACAGAACGTGGACTGGATGGAATGACGGCACCTGGAATGCAGGATACATGATGGAAATGGCCGCCATGGCGGTTAAATCAGCAGCAGTTTGGGCAGGCTGGGAGGTTGGCGGGACGAGGGAGGCTGGCCAGACGAGGCGATTCGCACTCCCAGCCACCCCAATCAATATCAATATACGTGTGGCGCCGCGCGACTGGCCCATGCAAGGTTTTTGACAGCCCAACCCCGGGCGCACCCAATCGGCTGGGTCGTTTTATTTTGGGGGCAGACGCAAAAGCCAAGAGATGTGCAAGTGGCGTGTTTTCTGGGAGTGGAAAGTGGAAGAAGTGAAGTGTCTGGCTCGGTGCGGGCCGAGGCCGCCAGCCACGTTGTCAGGCTGTATGTATGTATCCTTGCTGGCATTGCATCATGGTGTCATGATAGTATCGATAAATAGATAGGAAAAGTCAATAAATATTCTCCCTTTGAAAGAGCCTTTTGTCTCGTTCTGTCGACAAAAACATAGCTTTTTGCTGCTTTGGGACATCTCCAGCCACTTTCGTCAGCAGCAAACGAATGAGGGCAGCGATGAAAGTGTTGCTATACTGGAAACAAGTTACTTGGTTACTCAATGATACGCTTATCCACCAGGTTTGAGTTTTTACACCTCCACTGCGATTTGCATCTCGAATTACTAGTTGATGTTGTCGCGGCCTTGGGGTTACTAGGGCTAGGCTCCTATCTCCGTCTTGGATTAATGGCGTGACTCACGCCCATCCAACTCTCCTTCCTGGAGGCACCAATGATCGCGACATCCTGTGTTATTTCCCGCCTTTCCGCAACATTGTTTGCTATGTCGAATTAGGCAAACACTTTTCTTCTCGATTCTCGATAAATATACGCCCTCCGTACGCTACTACGACCCATTAAACCAAAGAAAGCGCGACCCCACCTCGACGTAGAATCGACATATCAATTGATCAAAATGACAGCTGGAACCCCCTTCCTCCCAGTCGAGAACCCAACTCTCCCCTTCTGGCTGACAGAGCGGTCTCCGCTGGACGCGCACCGCTCAACGCCAGATCTGCCCGACGAGGCGGATATTGTCATTATCGGGGCTGGATATGCCGGGGCCAGTCTCGCCTACCATCTCTTGACGTCTCCGGCCTACAACACAACGCGTCCATCAATTACCATCCTCGAAGCAAGAACCGTCTGCTCCGGAGCCACGGGCCGGAATGGCAAGTCTTGTCCTTCGTAGCGTCTCAACCGACAAATAACTAACAAGTCTTCTCCAGGCGGCCATCTCAGACCGGACATCTACGGCTCCATACCGCTGTTTATCCAGCGCCATGGCCTAGATGCAGCTATAGAACTGGCCGAGTTTGAACTTGCGCACATCAAGGCGTTTCAGGATGTCATCGAGAAAGAGCAGATCGATTGCGATCTGGTTATGACCAGAAATATGAACATATACATGGACGCTGACCGCGGGAACGGAGTCAGAAAAGTAATTGAGGACCTGAAAGCCCAAGGGTGCAAGTTCCTGGACGATATCACCTTTCTCCCTGAAGAGGACATTGAGTCGGTGGGTCAATTCAACTATAATTGTAGCCGGTCCCTCCGCTAAAGATAACTTCGCTCCAGACATCCGGAGTCAAAGGCACCAAGGTCGCATTCTCGTTTACGTCCGGGGCAATCTGGCCGTATAAATTCGTCCTCGGCCTTCTAGGAAAAGTCCTTGAATACGGTGGTGATGCTGTCAATTTACAAACCACAACACCCGTGAATTCCGTGACAAGCGAAGCGCCCGACCGCCACATTATCCATACTCCGCGGGGTAGCATCAAAGCAAGAAAAGTAGTCTACACAACCAATGCCTATACATATGGGCTTTTACCCGAATACGAGCGCGCCATCTTCCCAGCACGCGGTATCGTCGCACATATCAGCGTTCCCGAAGGCCAGATTCCGCCACATTTGTCCATGTCGTACGCACTCAGAGCCGACCCCAGTGTAGGCGTGGACTATCTCATTGTGAGACCGGATGGGAGCATTGTCGTTGGCGGGGCTCATCACATCCACCAGCATAACAATGAAGAATGGTTCGGCAATATTGACGACAGCAAGCTCATCGAGTCCACCAAGGATTACTTTGATGGGTATATGCAAAAGCATTTCAAAGGATGGGAGGACAGCGGGGCTTCTGTCAAGGAGTTATGGACTGGCAGTGAGTTTTCCCCCTGTCTGACTTTGAAATGAAAAGTAATTGCTGACAAGGTATTCAGTAATGGGCTACTCCTCCGACACAGCCCCTCACATTGGCGAAATCCCCTCCCGGCCAGGCCAATACATCGGTGCTGGGTTTAATGGGCATGGAATGCCAGTAATCTATCTTTCATCCAAGGGTCTTGCTCAGCTTATCCTCGAGGACAAGCCATTCGAAGAGGTCGGTGTTCCGCGGACCTTCAAAACGACTACTGAACGACTAGAAAAGGTGGCAAGCGGCAAGATTGGAGGTGATATATTTAGCTAAGGGGTAGGAAGTTTGGGTAAATATGGTCTATCATTTACATATGTAATTTTTTATTTATTGGTAGTCAGGGGGCTACTCCCAGTGACTCCATCCCAGACCCTCTCTTTCTGTTAAATATTTATATCCCACCTGGGGCCCCTCGGCATCAACGATGTATCCTCCCTCGCATCGTTCGTATTCTACCTTTACTTGCTCGTCATAGAAAGAGTCAAAGCCCCAATGCAAAGCGTCTTTCAAGGTCTCAACGTTGCCTTCTGGGTGAAGCACTTTCCAGGGTGAGTGGCATGTGCTTCCACGGCACGATTTGAGAACAAGCAACAACGCATCAAGCCGGTTGATCACCTGCTCTATGGTAACACCAAGCAATGAACTAGCGGGTTTTGTCTGGGAAGACGCAGATGGATAGATATTGTGTAATTGGTACGGATCTGTCGTGAGATCGTATAACTCATGCGCATTATTGCACCAAACGGAATAGTACAGATCGTAGCCCGATTCTGGACAGTGCAGTCTCAGTCCTTTGTACGTGTTGTTTGGAACTGTAATGGGGTTCTCCGGCCCGAACGAGTTTCCTTCTCCCTCAGCGATGGCCAGACCCCAGAACTCGACGTTTGCATGTTCGGGTCGTCGTTGGTGAGTTTGCACATTTTCATAGCTGTTTTGTTTCCCTCCAGTTACTAGTGGCACTGGAATCCCATCGAAATCATCCCGCTGTTTAGCGCCTGCGAGATGAAGAACTGTCGGCGCGAGGTCAACGTGTGCAGTGACAGCTTTTTCAACGTGTCCCTGAGGAATTCCCGGCCCGCGAATAAACAAGGGCACGCGGATATCCTCCTCAAATCCGCATTCCTTACCAGGAGGGAGACGGTGCTGGCCAATATGATAGCCGTTGTCAGATGTATAAATAATGTAGGTATTGTCAAGGTTTCCGGTATACTCGAGACGCGAGACGATCAGGTCAACCAATTCATCTACAGCTTGAAGAGCGCGTAGGCGCTGACGGTAAAAATGGTCGTTTTGGTCGACAGTCTCATCGCTTTGTTGTGGGAGGTTTGATATCCAGTTGACACCGTTCGGCTATAGTCAGATATTAATACTTGCTGTGTTTGTCGGGGAAAGGTGGCGTACAGTGTCTGGATTAAAGTGAGGTGTCCTAGGCACTTTGACATCCTTGAACAAATGTTCATGCCTCTTGGCTGGTATCGGTGCCGTCATCCGGGACGGTCCATTTCCAGGCTCCAAATTAGAGTGGGGAGCCACCGGTGCAATACCTACGAAAAATGGCCGTTTTGCGCCCGAATTTGCACCTGCGATACCGTCATCAATAAGGCCCATTGCCTTGTTGGTGATGACATCGCTTGTGTGCCATCCTTCGTAACTAACGGGTCCCTGCTTATCCCGCTGGTATGTAGAATTTAGATATGAATAAGTGTATGGATCGAGCAAGAAGTCGCTTGTGTTGAACCCTGCAACATGTGGCGAGTGATAATTATCAACGGTATGCGCATTGAAAAGTTTCCCCGTGTAGTAGGTGTTGTAACCGGCAGACTGCAGCCAGATGGGGAGGAAATCAGAGTTGAAGCCTTGCTCGACGAACTTGGGATATCCACCTGATTAACCATATCACGAGTCAACATTTTTCACAATCTATTGCGTTTTGAATTATATATAGTCTTACCATATGGAGGCTGCACATTCGTCACATTGGTGTTATGTGCATATCGCCCTGTCCACAAGGTCACACGAGCCGGACAGCACAGCGCAGTCGGGACAAAATGATTTTCATAAAATGTGCCCTTATCTCGTAGGTGCTTTTGGACATATGGCATGTAAGATAGCGAGTCTAATCGGAGATCCTGGTCATCGGTTAAAATAAACACTATGTTCGGTTGCTGTTGGTGTTTGTTTGTATCGGTATGGGTATTTAAGATTGACTGGAGGGGGTGTTGGAAATCAAACGCGTCGCTCAGAGGCGTAAGCGCTGCAATTGCAGCCGTAGCTGTGGTCAATAATCGCATCGTTCCTTATGTGTGCAATTGGCATCAGTCAACAGCAGTGAACAATGCACAGTGAGAGGAGTCGAAGTCGCGAAGGACGCCGTGAGGAGAAGCATCACGCCATGATATCATGTGGGGCTCCCCGCTTCGGAGTGGATAACTATCATTGGCCAGTACTTCATGGGGAATAAGCTACCCTATCCTGATTGGTTAAAATATCTATCTTTTGAGGATGATAACTAAGACGCTAGTAATTAATGTGTCTGTAGTTGGCTAAATTGTGCCCTCGTATTGAAAAATTACCGGAAGTATGGCAACGTAGGCTTTGATTAAGCAATTAATGCAGCATATTTGGCTCTTTCTCCTGTCGCTCATTAAGTAGTTGAATTCAGGAATTTATATCGAACTAAACATGCATCATCTATATCTCAACTGGTTTAACAATTGTAAAAACAACTAGGTCGATTTTTCAAAGTGTAGAGATAACCAAGACTATGTTAATTTGCCGGAACTTTATTTCATGAAAAATCAGCCATGTGTTTAAGAAAGAATAAGGTTTATATAATTACGGTTATGCTCGTGGTTGACGGGCGCTAGTTTTTTGCGTACTGCAGACTAGAGGCTCACTCATCCGAGGCGGCGATTGCGTGCTCTGCGTTGTTGTACAGGCCTGATGTTTAATTAAGTGTCAGTGACTCACTAAAACCCACACTTCCAGGGCTGCCGAATCGTTTTGACCCGTTTGCTCCTTCGGGAGAAGGTTTTTTAATCGGCCTATCTACAGGGTAGTAGCCGAATAGAGCCCTATTGGCCAGAACTTGCGCCATCAGGCATACTTCAATTTCATCACCTCAGCTCACCACTAGGGTGTCATTTAAAATGGCGGTTGGCCCGCTGGGGGAGAAAAATGCGATCAAGGGTGGTTTCTTTGTCGTTGAATGCCAATCCGCGAGTGTGACAACATGGCTGCCGGCGATACCGATGAATACTCGCCTCTCACGCCCGAGACCGCCAGTGTCACCACCTCGTACGGGACACTCGATAAGACCGCAGACAGATTGGAAAACGGTTTGACATCGCCTTCAAATTCTGATACTCTGGTGAACGTGGAAACCGACCAGATAAGGAGAGATGAGAATCTCGAGCGACCCGGCAACATCAACGTCTGGGGCGTGATCTCGATCTTATTACTCGGTATGAACAGGACGGATTTCGACGCATCGTATTTGTTTATTAACTGTTAAGATAGGTGAACTAGTAGCTCATGCCGACAACACGATCACCTTCGCATCTGCCGGGCGGATATCTTCCGAATTCAATTCCCTGCCAGATGCCAATTGGCTCTCAACAGCGTATAGCTTGGGAGTGTGTGCTGCAATGCCCATGGTTGGTCAATGATATCTGTCATCGTATGAATGATGCAATTCTAATGGACGCGTTAGTACGGCAAACTAAGCGATATATACGGCCGAAAGGTCATACTCCTAATCGCATATTTCTTGTTCGGCGCTGGATGCACCTTATGGTGTGTTAACCCCCTTTGCCCTGGTTCAATACAAAGCTGATGTCGAGATGAAGTGGGCTCTCGGTGCAGATGTGGAACATTATCCTGGGTCGTGCTATCTCCGGTATTGGAGGCGCAGGGATGGCTACCATGGCTGCCGTTATCATCACAGGTGATTGACAGACCTTCCTCAAAGCAACGACAATCAACCTAACCTTAGCTAGATATTGTTCCTCGGCGCGAACTAGCAACATGGAGGTCATATGTCAACATTGCTTCGACAGTTGGTCGTGCAGCTGGTGGGCCTGTTGGTGGCGCGCTGACAGACCTGCTTGGATGGAGATGGTATTAAGCCTATTTTCTCACGCCTTTGAAGTCAAAATACTAATCATTTTTTGATCGTTTTAGGCAATTTACTGGACAGGCAATATTGATAGCCATTGCAGCATTGTTGGCCTTGTTCAAGCTGAATATCCCTTCCAAGCCTCTTGACGAAGAACAACCGAGTTCAAAACCCAAATTTTCTCGAATCGACTTTGCCGGTACCTTCTTCCTCTCGGCATCTGTGATTTCCGGAATTACGGTACTCGATTTCGGCGGCAAGAAGTTGTCATGGACATCCCCGTGGACAATCTCACTTGGCGTGGCTGGCATAGTTCTTTTCATTACCTTCCTTTTGACCGAGGCCTACTGGGCAAATGAACCCATCTTTTCGCTTCGCATACTCCGCCAACCAAACGTCACGTCCAGCTATCTCGTAATGACCCTACAAGTCCTGTCCCAAGTCGGCATGATGTATACCATTCCGCTATATTTTCAAATCACATCACGAGCGTCCGCATCATCTGCTGGGGCTCATCTGGTACCTGCTGTTGTCGGAAATGCTGTCGCCGGTATCCTATCTGGAGCCTTTATCAAACGGACTGGGCGATACAAAGGCCTTACTGTAGCTGCAGGACTAATCGCTTCAGCGACTTATATACTGGAATATTTACGTTGGAATGGGAATACCAATGCCTGGGAATCTTTGTATATTATCCCTGGTGGGATAGGTACCGGTATTGCACAAGCTTCCAGTTTCGTTGCAATGGCTTCCTGTCTTGAGCAAAAAGACATAGCCATGGCAACTTCGGGTGTGTTCTTGTTGTCTACAGCTGGAGTTTCTGCGAGTATCACGGCAAACAACGCAGCTCTGGAGAGAGAATTCAGAGGTCAGCTGCAACAAAAGCTGACTGGAGCAGGAACAGAAGAGGTGAGTGGCTGACTTGTTTTTGACTGATGGCTATTAATGTAACCTAGATTATCGAGAAAATCCTGTCTGATGCAACGTATATCAATAGTCTGACGGGTGAATTGAGAGATATTGTAGTCTCCTCTTACGTCAAGGGTTTGAAGCATACTTACAGTTAGTCGGCTATCTCCAAAATCCTTAGATATATGCTAACTTCACGGCTCAGTTTTCTCTTTGGTCTGCTCGCTTGTGGCATCAGCTAGCGGGTGGACGATTCGGAACCACAAGCTTTGAGCTAATACTTGTATAAATAATACTATACACACCCGAGATGTCTAGTAGAAATCTAATAGACTTTAGATCTGTACCGTATAAAATTGAACATAAAGTTTTTTCGAATCCTGTCATCGAATGATTCCTGTTTAGATAGGGATTGACGGTCCATTCTTCAACCAAAAATTACATCGTTTTTTAAGCTGTACAAGTTTCACCTGCTGGAACCCGTCTTCCGTGATAACAAACTCTTCTCCTTTACGTATCCCTGGAGCCCCTAGAATTGAGCTATCTGTCACTTTGTGTGCATTGGGATTCCCGGTTTCGATAAAACTGGCGAAAGCGCCGGCGTATCCGTCGTAGATGAGAGGATCGCTCGTCTGGTTTGTGTTGACATTATCCCACTTTAACAATATTCAGTATTGCTTCAAGACTGCAATATAAAAGAAGATGTCTCTTACCCAGATAGTGTCACTGCCGTGTTTTGCTGGTGGAATCGCATACTCCGCCAACCACCCCTGCACTTTGGCCGAACTCGCCAGCCAATACGACGGACACGCGAACATCAAATCACGATATACCAGCTGGGCTCTTTTGTAGGTGTTATCGTACGATGGGATTGTTTCGGTCGATCCGTGTTCTGGATACAGCCGGTTCACTTCTTGCAGTTGAGATTCAGTGAATCGGGGCAAGAACCCCCTAACCCAGTTATTATAACTGGCGAGTGAGGAATTGTACCCGTCTGTTGAAGTAGTATTTTCCAGTCCTGGCGGGATAAAGTTCTTGCCCTCATCCGAGTTGTACAGTCCATAAACATAATCTACAGAAATTTCTTTCTTTTGAATTGTGCTGGTCAGAGAATCTTTGAGAAACTCACCGTCGATAACCGGCGCCCAGGTCCACGAGCTTGTTGTATATGTATGATCGTAGTCAATAACTAGACTCGCGTCTCGCAAAGCTTGCACGTCAACTGCCTTTAAACACGCCAGACTGTCTGTGGCATTCCCGCAGCCAGTTAAAGAAACCAGCTGGTCGTAAAGAGCCTGAGCTTCGGGGTCATTGTACTTATAAGTCTTTGGCCAAAAGGGGGAAGATGTGATCGCCTTGTCGAATAGTGGAACTCCTGCCTGGCTACTTGCAAGAATCTGGCTTACGACACTCCCACCACCGGCACTCTGTCCCCAGATCGAGACATTGTGTGGATTGCCGCCAAAGTGTTGGATGTTATTTTTGACCCATTCAAGGGCGTACTGCTGGTCAAGCAAACCAGGGTTCAAATCAGCTGTATTCGAAGCTTTGATTTCCTTTCCGGGAAGGAAACCCAGTGCATTGACCCGATAATTTGGCTGGACTATGAGAAAGTCATTGTTGTCCGAGACGTTGAGAACAGGGAATAGCGGTGCCGCAGCCAGGGTCCATGTCGCAGAACCCTCGATAAACGCTCCGCCATAAAAGTTCACCAATACCGGACGCCCAGTATCATCATCACGTCTTGTGAGATTTTGCTCTGTAGTCCACGGACGCGAGTACACGCTTAGATACAAACAATCCTCTGACCCACTAGTGTTCCTCTGAGGACACATATCAAAGTCTTGATCGGTAATGTATAGCTCATTTTTATTGTGGTGAAGTGGTGGCTGAGGTGCACGAAAGCGGTTCGTTGGAGGCAGAGGAGGTGCTGCAAAGGGGATCTTGCGGAAATACGTGATGTTATATTCGGAAGAATAGTTTCCGACCAGGTTTATGTAGTCGAGTGACACTAATGGGCTCAATGGGAATGCGCCAGATATGGTTGCTGTCGACAAGAACGCTGCCACAGCTGGTAAAGCTGTTAGGGCTCGCATCTTGCTGTATCCTTTTTCTGGAGAAGCAATGCCATGTCATTTACAGATCGATCTTATTTAGATCGGAACTCCGTCTCTTTATATATACGCGAAATTGATTTTAGACTGAGATGCCAAAATATCTCCGTCCACCTTATTGGTGCAAGTATTACTTCTAGTGGGGTAAACATAAGAGATCCGAAAGATCATGAGGAGGGCGCGGGGAAATGGAGGTGCATGCAAGCATATAAAGTGGTATGGGGTAGACACTGGGGAAAGTCCATGTGAGTAGAGTCGTTTAAACAATACCCCGAGACTAACAAAGTCTAATAAAGATTGCCAGTAAGCGGCGGAAAGGAATAAGGATCTTGCTGTGAGTTGAGGGGTTCGGGATAATACCGGGCAAAAATTCCGTTTTTTCCCTTTTCGACTTTAGTTGATGCTTTTGGGGCGTCGTTAGTTGCATGGACTTACGAACGATTGTTAGATGTACACTCAAAGACTAAAGGTCAGTCAAGGTGGACCAAACCAAAGCACATTATTTAGGCTAATATTCCCGTATTATAAACCCAGCAGGCTCGGAATTGATCTATTCTAAACCTTACGTTAAGGACTTCATACAAGACTATAAGTGAGTATTTGAAAGAGCTTTCTACTGAGATAAAAATAGACTAATATCAAACGCACAAAGTTACCAATCAGTGGTACTTGCAGAATCGAACATTTAGTATGAGACAATGAACGGAGTATCAGCTCTAGAACAGCAACTTATTTACTCGTGGATTCCTACATAATAAAAAGCCCAAGCCGTATAAGAACACAGCGTATAATTTCAAAACCAACCGGGAAAAAAGCAAGGAATTAATATTCTGTACCACAGTGCATGGTGACTCAGGCCGGGTTAGTAATCCTAATTTAGGGCGCCTTCCGCACACCTGACTGGTACGTCTGAGATTTCAATGCATAGATGTAGCGGTCAAGAGGTTACATAACCACTAGCACGCTGGACTGCTACTGAATGTGACGTCACACATTGAAGTCTTTAACAGTAATTGCTTTGTTATGGACGAAGGGAGGAGGAAAATAACAAAGGAAATACAAACAATCACGATATTGGCGTGCAGTAAGTCAAAGAAAGCCCTGCCGTGAAGTACCTACTTTTTTAGGGCAGTCCCGCCACTTCTATGTCATGCAGTTTGCCAACATATCTATATAAGAAAGCTCAAAAAATGACTGGGAGTTTTCTCTCTACAACCACGTGCATCTTGTTGACCAAAAATCTCCATAATGGCTAGCGAAGGAAGCCTACCGTATCAATATACGCAGCTCCCTGCACAGACCAACTTACACGCGACCCCTCAACCGGATATGAATAATCTAGAAGGGCTTATCACGATTACGGCCGAATGGGAAGAGGATCGATGGCTTTTCCGACCAAAGCGCCGTAAACACACTGAAACATGGTACGTGGAAGCGGACACCAACACGTACGACATTGTCGCCAATTTATTGCCAGAATCTCCAAGACGGTCAAACGGAATGCGACTGAAGGATGGGAAAGTAGATGCACTCCAGCACTATTTCACAGTACACACAGAACCTGTGCTAGGTGGAAGTGTGAGCGGGGTGAAAGTAATCCGCTGGAGCGAAGCAAACCTGGTCCCCTGGAACGAAACCAAACGGGTCCCAGGAATTATGACCAGGACCCAGGAGATAGAACTCGAGCGGAAGCACGATAACACTCACCTTGCGCTCGGCCTATTGCAGACAATCGTCAACTGTACCGACGGGACGCGGTTTAGTCGCGTCCTGTTTCCCTGCTATAAACAATACAAGAGGGTCGGTACGGGCTGGCAGTGGTTCCGGGGTTACTGGATGAGTGGCAGGGCCGAGAATTGGTGGGACGCAGATAAATCTGTGTCCAATGCCAGAAAAGCCCTGTATAGACAGATATGGAAAGGGGAGGTGGTTTGGCGGATGCGAAGCGCCAAGGATATGATAATTCCGCTGCGGTTGCATAGTTGGCACCTTGAAGAATGCCCTGACTAGCAAAGTTCCGATAAACGGGACTTGTATTTTCCTCTTTCGGAGAACTTGCACCGGATACGCGCATTCGCCGACACCCAGTCGTTCTGTTCCACTGGCCACAAAAACCATCACCTTGGTGATACTTCTCAGCTGGCGATGGTTGATGAAAAGTGTCGCATGATAATGAAGGAGGCCGGGGCATTCTTCAGTGTTCTCTTTCGGTACGACAGACGGTGGGACGAGGTACTACATTATCGAATCCGTCTCACCCATAAAAGGCGCAGACCACCGCTCGATTAGTTCTAGAATACCTCCAAACTGAATAAACCATTCGAGTGGATACCAGCTCGAGTCCAAGTTTACTTTTATTCTTCGATCTCCTGTAAATGTAATATTGAAGAAGATGCACCATCAAAAGACAACGGCGGAGCTCTTGGCCTGTGCCATCAAGGTTTGCAACGAGGCCTGTGACTATGCCAACACATACCACAGTTGCGGAGACTGCGTGGACGATACCGTTGGACTAGCGAGAAGCTGCAAGGAAGTGCTTGAGCTCTTCCAGTCCGTGATCGAATGCAACAACAAGGACGACCCTGTGTATGCCAACATCGAGAGCATAGTTGCCAAATCCGAAGACGATATTCGAGAGCTCAAGAAACGGCTGAAAGAAATCAAATATTCCAACCAGAAGTGGCTAGGGGGGAAGTTGTTCGCCATGTTCTGTCGAAAGGGACAGAATTTAAAGCCTAATCTGCAAAGCCTGCGAGATAATCTTGGCAGTGCGAAAAAAGTGTGAGATTGTTTCTTGTCAGGGAAAGGGACCGCTGGGAAATACACATAACTAACAAAGAACCTATCTAGTACTACCATAACCGTTAAAAAGTGTGAACAGCACACCGTAAAAACTGTACTTCACGACGAAACAGACGATGTGATAGAGTCCCCCCCTCCTCGCTATACGAGATACGAGAAAAAGCCATCTACAATGTATAGTGCGAAGTCAACGAGGACCGAATTGCTTGACCGTGACTTTGTGCCGGAACCTGGCCATGGAAGTCTTCAGAACACGGTATGTTAGATTGTATTCCTGGGATGGTGAATATATATTCAACAAGAACTGATTTATTATGGTATCTTTGATTCAAGGTCAACGGTACAACCTTTCGCCAACATAGAGAGGTGGACTTGCAAGACGAGGAATACAATACTATGACAGGTCCATGGGACATGGGATGCCGGCCGCCTTTCTACGAAGATAGATTTTCTAGACGACCTCCTGGAGTATGCATTGCGATAAACTATAGAAATAGAGCTGCACCTAGAGCTCCGCTATTCGTGGTCATCCCACAGGGTGTACGGGTTGGGTTGCGCCTTAGTCCATACTGACAGAAAGCTACATACTTGGCAGCGGCCGACCAATGAATGAACAGTTTGTTTTTATGGTGCATTTTAGAGGGCAAATGTGTGGGCATTTGAAAGGGTGTCGGGGATTGGAAGAGGGGATTCCACATGCTGTGATAGCAGCATTTGGCTTGGTCTGAATCAATTGATCTGTTTTGTATGGCTTTTTGGTAAGTTGTTAGTCTTACATGTTATCTTCAATTATATGTTTTGAAATGCTATGCTTCCGGGTATTTTGTTTGATCTGAATGTCGAATACGTGTAGAGCTTGAATGTTATAAAACTTTGTCAGATAAAGTACTTTTTAACGATTACATATCAATATGGAATCAGAACCAGGTATCTAAGAAACGTGGACTTTGTTTTTCGGAAAAAACGAATCGAAATTAGACTGTATTAATCGAAACAACAGAAAGGGTTGAACCCTGTTCGTATATAGTCACATGATCTGTATTGCCCTAGATGTGCTTCAACAAACACGGAAGGTGGCGCAAATTATTTTTAATGCTGAATACTGAATAAGATGAGAAACACATGTTTTCCCTGGGGGGAGACTATTAAAAAAAATAAATTAAAATTAAAATAATAAAACTCTCATGTAGTAAGGCTATTCACAGCTTGCGTTTTGCCATAGGCCGTTCTGTTTCGCCCTGGTGTAACCAACTATTTTAATTATCATTTGCAGATCAGACTTAAAAGACCTCTAGCGTTGCTATTAGAATGGTTAATCGAGTTAAGATTGGTTATTTTACTTGGAGGCATTCGCCCTGCTGTATTTTCCATTTATTAGACGCACACCACAGCCACATCAAACATGCTTGTGATATTAAAATAGTTGTACTTTTAGTTCCGAAATAATCATTTTCTGATACCGTTGAAGGTTTCCAGGTCGACAATTTCACATCAAAGAATCATTTTATTTTCATCCTCACCATTTACCCCGTCCCAACTTGATATTAGGCACTTATTCCGGCATGTGGGGGAAAGGGTGGGCAAGGTTTTCCTGGCAGAAGGGAAGCTTGCCAACAGTCCAGATCTCGGTGTCCTGTTCATGTTTCCATCATTAGCAACTGTCTTATCCACTCGAGGCCAGAAACAAAGCAGAAGGAGAAGCAAAACACACCGGCTTCAGGGTCTTCTTGATCTCCGAGTCGAGAGTACCGGCCTTGATGGCAATGATCGGTGGGGCAGCGTCAGGGTCGTGGGCAATGGGCGAGCCACACTCAGAGCAGAAGATGCGGTGGACGTCCTTGCCAGAGCTGCCCTTGCCAGCCCAGCTCTTGGTGGGGCCGTTGAGGGTGAGCTTGTCCTTGGGCACGACGGCGACGAGGGCTGTTGAGGTTAATCAGTGAGTGACTGTGGGATGAATCGAGACCAGACAAAAAAGTACGCACAGTAGGTGGAGCCGGACTGGCGCTGGCAGTCGTCGCAGTGGTCGTAGCCGGTGATGAGGGGCTTCTCGACGTCCACGGAGTAGGTGACGGCCTTGCACAGGCAGTGTCCAGTGAGAACCATGGTGGATACCCAGGTAAGTAGCTGCTTGATTATTTGACAGAACGAGACGAAACGGTGACTTGCAAGGTACTCATGACGAGGACCTTGGGCGGCGAAGGAGGTGGCTTTAAAAGGCTCCCAAGCTGGCCGACTTGCCCTTCCGCGCCTCCGCCAACTCCGCGACTCCGGAGCCCCCGCCAGATCGACGTCACTCGCCCCGCCAATGCACGCGCTCTTCCTTGCTGGAAACCAAGATTTGTCATTACTTGCTCTGGACTGATTCGCGCATCCCCAGCAGCCTGCGCTGATAATATGGATACGCAAGGTATAATAATGACAAAGCATTCTTACTCTCATCCAAGTGGCGTCAGCATGCAGTAGTCTCGCCGGCCTGAGGCGCCAAAAGCCCTGACAGACCGACCACGTGGTTTGGTATTTGGAATTATTTTCGATCCCGTCCGACCCAGAGCATGCGAGAATCTAGCTGGATAAACGCCCTAATGCAGGGCTATTGTTTATTTTCCTGGGCTAGATAACAGCCCGATGACCGGTAGAGCATGGCATAGCCGACAGCTGCTCCACACGCCTAATTATGCCTATTGAAAGGGCGGGAAATTGTCATTAATATGGATCTAATCTAACAGCTATCTGACATGCCAGACCGATATCCGGATGGCCCTATTTCTTCACCGCCGCATCCCTCAACCGCCTGTCAATTGCGGTCACGATCGCATAAACCGTGTTCAGCGTCGGCGTGCTCAGCCCCAGCTCCTTGGCCTTGCGGTATGGATATCCTAGAATGACTTCAACCTCCAAGGGCCTGCCGGCCTTGCAGTCTGTTTGCATGCTCGATCCGATACCTGGCATAGCGAGAATCCGCTCGGTTAGCACATCCACAAGCCCGTGCTCAAGCGTGGTGACACCGCATGCCCGGCCCACGTCGATGACTTCGTTCATCAACTGGCGCGTCACGGGCATTGCCTCGGAGCTAGAGTCCAGCCAACTACGCGAGTCTGTCAGCGTCATGGTTGTGATGGAGTTCCACGCCGCGTTCCAGACGACCTTTTGCCAGCGCTGCAACGGCATGTCTTCGAGGACGGTGAATTTGGTGCCTCCGGTTGTTAGTAGTGAGGAGAATGTATCCAGCCGGGTCTTTTCTGTCTCGCTTGGTGACAGCTGAGAAGGGAAGAGGCCCATTTGCATGTCTTCGTTTTTACCGTGTTCGACGTAGCCGGGTGTACTCTGTATCGCGCCTGTCCATGTCTGCATGTTGTTAGCACCGTTCCCGGCTTCTTTCAGAGGTTAGTACTTACTACGCAGGTGATGATAGTAGCTTTGGGCCACGTATTTCGGAAAGGCTCTTCATTGCCGACCCCGTTTTGGATAATCACAATCGTAGTCTTTTCTTCCTCCACCGCTGGACCAAGCGCAGTCACCGCGGATGTCTGGTCAATAGCCTTGTGTGCGCAGATAACGTAGTCAAATGTTTGGTTCGCTTCGGCCGGTGTCTTGATCACTTTGTACGGGACGAGGGTGTTTTTTCCGTGGTTGGCCGAGTCGATAATCAGACCCTACCCGCAAATTAATTAGTTTGCTGTTCTTTTCTGAAGAAAGACAAAAAGATGGAACGAACGTTACTCTTGACAGCATCGTAGTTGGATCGCGCCACAACCGTTAGTTGCACATTTGGACTGCGACTCAGCACAAAGGCGTAGAACGAGCCAATTCTGCATGTTTCCTGTCAGCCCTCGAGTTTTGTAGGCAACAAACCGTAGCAAAACCTACGCTCCCAGACCGTAGACAAGCACGTCAATCTTGCCGCTAGAAGCCATTTTTACAAAATGGAAGCACAACCTGTACAACCTAACAAAGACGAAGATTTTACACAGAATGTATTTAACAATAATAATATAGAAGAAACAACCACCCCTAATCTTTCCCCGCCGCCCCGCCGACACTTGGCCGCCCACGCGATGTGGGATGACCGGGTGCCTCTCTCTCGGCGCGAGGCCGAGGTTCCCCTGGATGCAGCCAATGAGTGCGGGCGATGGGGGTTAATGTGGGGGACGGCATAGCGGAGGAAATGCCGATGCTTGTATTGAGGGGGGGTAGAGATATCCAAGTTAGAAACAGTAACAGTCCTAGATGAATTGATAGTAAATTGACCGAAAGTAATTCTCGCTTAAATGTCAGAAAAAGTATACAGGCTACGTGTCACGTAACACAACAGGGCAGCTATGACGCATGTTAAGGACTGGCTACAGCCTCGCAAATGCAGTCAGGTCCCTCTCCAGCCTCGCCGTGTTGACCATACCTCTTTCGAGCTCCGAGACCCTGGTGGCCCCGACCAGTGCCATATTTGTCTCGATCTCGTCGCGCAGGATGTCAATCATGTGTCTTGTTCCCGCCTCGCCGTAACCAGCGCACATGCTATACAGAAATGGCCGTCCCAGGCCAACCGCTGTCGCACCCAGCGCAAGAGCTTTGATAACGTCCGTGCCGCGGCGAATACCGCCGTCGATGAAGATCTGCATCTTCTTGCTTTTGATTATTTCGGGGGCGTATTTGTTGATTTCCAGAAGGGTGAGCAAAGGCGCCTGCGCTGTATCTTGTGACCGTCCCCCATGGTTGGACAGTACGATTCCGTCCACCTGGTGTTGGTATGCCATGACGGCGTCGTCGACTGATTGGATGCCTTTGATGACGAGAGGGAGTGAGGTGAGCTTTCGGATCCAGGCGATCGTGTTCCAGTCGAGGTAAGGGGAGACGGTGCTAGATAGGGTTTTGGCAATTCCTTGTACTGCTTGGTTTTTGCCGAGCTGTTGGTTTTGCTCACCGACCTGGAGATTCAATTGGTGTTAAAAAGAGTCACAATGTTGAAGGAAAAGAGAAAACCTACATCAACCTGCGCTTTGAGCCGTTCATCCCTCTCTCTCTTCCCCGTCACCGGCGAATCCACTGTCAACCAAATTCCCTTCACCCCTGACTTGACGGCCTTGAGTATTGTAGCCTCGGAGATTTTGTCGTCCTTGTGCATGTAAAGCTGGAAGAAAATTGGCTGTTGTTCGCCCCCCGTACGTGCTTGCATGATCTGCTGAAGCGACATACTCGACCTCGTCGCCACCAACTGTGCGAGCCCTTCGTGACCAGCTGCAGCTGCGAGGGTACATTCTCCCTGTGGATGAGCAAACTTGGCAATCCCCACCGCAGACATGTAGACGGGCAGCGAGACGTCCCAGCCTAGGATCTTGGTGCGCGTGTCGATATTCCCGACATTGCGTAGGATCCGCGGCCGTAGCAACACCTTGCGATATGCTAGCTCAGCCTCTGCTTTGGAGTATTCATCATCTGCACCTGCAAAGTAATACGCCCATGCGTTGGCCGGTAGGTGCTTTTCGGCGACTTGCTCAAAATCGCGGAGATTGAGGAGCGTGCTCAATGGAGGAGGGCCGTCGGTCGTTGCACCCGCAGCAGGTGTCTGCTTTGAGGGTTTTGCTTTTTGTGAGCTTGACTGGTCTAATGTGGATGGATTTACTGTGCCTTTAAAGGCTTCAGGCGACAGGGTTTCATCGATCAGCTCTGCTGGGTGAATGGCGTCGTAGTCGTCTGTTGCGTCGCTACCCGCACAGTTCAGAATCACGCGAGCGCCGCCAGGGTGTTCATCTAAGAAATCTGGTATAATATTAGGAATACTGGCAATGCAATCATAGAAGATGAACAAACCAGTCACATCGTACACCTTTCCTCGCACGGCTATCCAGCATGATTCCTTGCTATTGTGCTTAGACACTTCAGCGCCGGATATCAAGACACCGTCGTTTTTCTGCCCCATCTTGGTCGGGTAATACCAAATAGAATACTGCAAATTTTTCAATGCCATGGAAACGAATGGATATAGCGAAAGGTTTATGTGTCGTGAGCAGGAGCAAAAAGTGACTCACCCCCACGGCTTCGTCTCCGCATTTTGCACCCCAAGCTATATTCCCTGTAGGGCATGGCGTGGGGTGGTGGGTGGGGGTCAAAAGGAATCACTATAACAATTTATAGTATTTCAATCGATTCAACAATCAATTGGCAATACCTGTAGACAAAAAAAAAGTACCCAGCAGGATGTTGTAGAGATGTAGTCAATATCAGTTCACCGGTAAGAGCATGGCCGCTGCCTTCCACTGTTGGCACTGAACTCTCAGGCAACTCTCTCTCTCTCTGTGACTTACTAATTCACTTAGTCTCTTACTTCTCATTCACTAAGTCTTTTATTTATTTATTTCCTTACTTCTTTACTCTCTCACTTACCCACCCTGCCACTCTCATTTACTCTTCCACTCTCATTCTCTCCCTTTCTCTTCCCCGCTTTCTCTATCGTCTTTCAACTTCTTGGCCTTGAACCATCTTCACCAGGTCCTTCAAAATGTCCTCGCCAAGTGACGCTTCAAGTCCTCCGCTGGGGACGACATCAGGACATACAAACGATCGTGAAGCAGAACGAGGAAGAGAAATTCTGAGAATTATTCACAGGTTAGCCTTCTAACGCATAAATTTTTTCATTATTTACAAGGTGCAGCCTTCAGAACAACCCCAAATACAGCGACTTGACTATCGAATGCGGCCATATATCCTTCCCTGTGCACCAGTGTATCGTCTTTTCGCAGTTATCAGCCTTGGAAGAACAATACGAAGGAAAAGTGAGTTGGTCCCAATCAAGCCTATTCTCTACTTGTCCTGATGAGTCCAACACAGCTCGACATGGGAAAACACGACCTGCTAGTAACTAAAATGATTGACTTCCTCTATAGCGGAGATTACGAACTTGATGATCTGGATATTTCAATCTTCTCTTCGTTCAAAAATTTCATTGAAGAATATATTGAAAAGTATATTGATAGGGTTGAATGCGTAAGCTATCACCCATACACGCCTCTATGTCGCTTGCTATTTCATCAGATGATGCATTCACTGGCCCGTCGCCTGAGAATCTCGGGGCTGGTACATCTGGCCAAAGACTACTTTCAACGTTCGCTAGTTGAAAACATGACCCCAAAATTATTCTCGATGTCTATCGCCCTTATATACAAAGATTAAACAACAGGCCCAGACCTCCTGGACATCACCGTCAAGGCTACCGTGGATCATACGCTCAAACTAAGATCGACTCAAAGTAACGAGCGAATGGTGCTCGGTAACGACCTTTTAGAGGAACTTCCCGATTTCACATACTCTGTTCTCCTGGAAATGATGGAACGAGGAGTCGAAGGTAATGAACAGTCAAGCTTTCACGGCATATAATTGCTGTTTTTGCATTCACCCTTCAATAACCGTAGAGAATGTATGTACCAAGAGGTGCACACATCCACAGGAAGTGAATCGAGGAAGATTTGTGACGCGTTTAGATATGTATCCAGGGAACTAGATTTTCATCGTAGTTACTAGGGGCAGTTCCCTTATTTCTAAAAACTTAAACTATCTTATAATATACGCAGAGCCAATCCATAACGTTGCGAACACTACTTATATGAGCAATTGCTACATTGACGTTACTCTATTGGATAGTTTGTATAATAAATCTTCTTAATCGCATTAGATTTGCGAGTGACGCCCAAGTCGCGTTTTGATTAGCGTCATTCACATTATTGATAATGGAATCATCGAAGCCGTTGTTAATGATAACCATTATGGTCAACCTGGATGCATCATACAGGGGTCGGGAATGTGTATATATGAGACAGTCCGTATATAGAAAGAGAATCGACAAGACAACCACTACTAATTGCTCCAACGGTTATTCTTGTCCACCTTTACATAATTCATAGTACCCTGTACGCAATTTAGGAAGTATCTAAGTTACGGCGAGGCAAAGTAGACGGTAGCTTAGAACTCCACATAAAATATTATTATGAAATGCCCTAGATTGCCTTGAAAAGTGAGTCGATGAGACTACTCTTCGCCTTCCCATGCTCTATCACAGCATTAATCTCATCATGAATGTTCACGAAAAACCGATCTTTATTCCATGCTGGCGTCCATCCGATTTTAAATGGAACTTCGGCCTCAATGTTATCGCTGGAAACCGAATCAGATACAACTATTCAGCCATAATGGGGATACTTAAGCAGTAGACAATTTACCCGGAGTTCCACAACGTCTGCACAAATTGTTCTGGGACACCCAATGACTCTGCAGCAACGCGGTCATTAGGATAAACCTGAGTGCCTTGATCCGCAACGAGACCACGAGACTTCAGAGCTAGAGACAAATGATCCAGCACGTCCCCAATGAATAGGTCATGTGCCAGCGCAAAGTAATAGCCCTCTTTATCACACGGGAGTGTCTCATCTCGGAGAACGTTCTCAATAATTCGCCCGTACAGAGCTGTCAAATCGGATATGTGGACAGCTGATACTTTCTGTGCATTTGATCAGTCATGTTTTATGGCGTTCGCGAAAACTGTCCGTTACCGTATTCTCAGGGAATCGATGCACTGTCTTGTTCCGAAGACTGGCCTGGACATAAACAGGAAGTACCACGGACAATCTATTCCATTCACCGGTGCCTTTACCATCTATTAGGATAGTCAAAATTGCCTTAGTATGATGATGCTATGGAATATTTGAGAAGCACACTCACAGACCAAGGAAGGTACCACGACAAAACTGGTTACTCCTTGTTTTGCGGCATGCTCGATGACAGATACATCAGTCTGTTACAATTAGAAAATACCATTCTAGTATCAACGTGCACACAAGACAGTCATACATTTCGAATAGGGAACGAGTGCATCAATTGCTTCTCTGTCTCAAACACCGCATCGGTATCCTTGAACTGTCCAGCTGGCCAACCAGTACCTTCGTAAAATGCACTGAGACCAGACGTCTATCTCATTATCAGTAACTAAGGTATCAACATTAGAGATTTAGAAGTGCCTTACATGGACGAAATATGTCTTCTTCCCACTGACTTTGTTCTGCTTTCCTAGCGCTGTGATGAGATTCAAGGCTGCGGTTGGGTCTATAGCGCTAGTGGTGTGAATGATAATGTTGACTAGGAATCACCGAATCAAATTGGGCCCTTTCAATAAAAATAAAAACGGTTACGGTACCGTCGTGGAGCAATATAGTTTCGGTCACTATTTCTTTATCGGCCAGATCTAGCTGCAGTACTGGGATACCCAACTTTTCTAAGGCATTCACTTGCTCCTTAGATCTAACGGCAGCGATTACCTGGTTTCTGCTGATGTATGGGTTTTTATCGCTCAAGAAGTCCGCAACGAGCGAGCCACCTCTATAAACAGTAAGTATTCGCAAACTTTACACCCCTACTCTGGTTGGATGTCAAGTTTACATATATCCAGCGGCGCCAGTGATCAGGATTCTTGAGGACATAGCGCAAGGTGTTGAACAGTGAGTAGACAAATATTGAGTCCGTAATGCAAGGAGGATACTTGATGAAGGTTTGGAATGATTAAATAATGAATATTTTGTACCGAAATCTTTCCACTTCCTGAACTCTACAACCGTTCTGCAACCATCAATTGATATAATTAATTTATATAGATTTATAGGCACAACCCGGAACCAATGCGGAGGATACTGTTCCCGATCTTGTGTCATTATGTCGCCGAACCATAACCGCGTGTTGGAATTTGTCATCCAGAGTAACTAATTAATTATCTAACTTGGTTATCAGCACTTGAGACCTGATTGATAATACCGTCTATGTCAGTCGTGATGTCCAACAAACATGGTTGACGAATCAGCTCCGTCCTCGGGTTCATACAACCCCTGTACTGTTTGCATCGCTGTTTGCATCGCGTTTTGCATTGTGTACGTACTGTTTGCACTATATGCACTGTTTGCGTCCTATCCATACTCCATGGAAACCCTAATATGGGACATCTAGACCATCGAAAGCTAGTATAAAAAGCAGTAAACGGTACATATTTAGCTACTATTTCTCATTCTTGAATCTACTCAGACAAAATGTCAATTGCAAAGCCAGTTATTTTAATTTTCGGTACAGGGCCCAATATCGGACAACATGTCTCGAGCCTTCGCTGCACGGGGCTACAAAGTTGCTCTGATTTCTAGAAGATCTGTTGAAAATGATAATATAGACCAAGTTCACATCCAAAATGACCTCTCGGACCCAGACTCTGTGATTGGTGTTTTTGCCAAAGTCAAAGAAGCATTAGGTATTCCGAGTGTCGTCATTTACAATGGTTAGAATATTTCCCAACAACGAGGATGATCTCCAGCTGATACATCCAAAGCCTCTGCTGCGACCTCGAGCGATGCCAAAAATCCTCTTTCCATGCCGCAGGCCGTATTCACTCGTGACTTAAACATAAACACTACCAGTGCCTTTGTAACTGCACAGCAAGCCGCTATTGGGTTCCAGGAGCTTCCTGATTCTGCATCGAAGACATTTATCTACACTGGGAATATACTGAACACTTCAATTATTCCGACACTTTTTTCTTTGGGTGTAGGAAAGTCAGCAACTGCGCATATTATTCAGTCTGCCGCTGCTGCTTACTCTGACCGAGGTTTCAAGTACGGGTCACATTGCTCCGTCGTAATATCATGAAAAGCCACTAATTTGCTGACTCTAGGTTTTATTATGCGGATGAACGTGAACCTGGTGGTGCCCCTGCGTATAGAAATGTCGACGGAGAAGCACACGGAAAGTTCTATCTCCAGCTCGCCGGCAACCGGTCGCAGGGTCCTTGGCAGCAGACATTTGCTAAGGATGTCGGTTACAAATCTTTCTAAGTGCATTGATGACTTTTATTTCCGGTCGTAGAGATACCACCTCATCTAATTTGCTTATTCGTAAATCATCCACATGTAATGAAGTTGTTTCTTTGACAAGTAGTCCGCAAGCCTTTGTTATGATTGACAAGAGAATGAAATCGCAGCCCCCCCCCATCTACTTTACAAAATTTCAACATTATTCTGCCCTCTCCTTCGTAAACAGAGGCACACATTCCTTATAACAGTTCGCTCAATTATAATGTCCTCTTTCTGAAAGAGAACAAACTGTGGAAGCACGAGGAAGAAACCACAAGATGACGGCATGCACTTATAATTACATTCATAATCCTTGTCCAGATCTGGTACCCCAAAGTGCAAACATATCCATCTAATTTAAACCAAGCTGTCATCAATAATATAGACAGCATTGTCCATCCAATCTTCTACATTAGTTCTTAAGACTTATGACTCTTTCCTGAATCTTTATTTGCTGACTATTCAAGTTTAGAATCACCAGTGTTAATCCACTCGTATTTTCTTCTCACACTAGTAGCCCGCCCAAGATACTTCGTGTCGCATTTTCTGACCCAGGCTGCTCTTCGTTGTCGAGAGCCTGATAACTGATTGCGATATTTGACATCGCTGGCCCTGTCGACGCGCAAAGTGATAAGTCTGTATACGCAGGGATGTTCTCCAAATTGACATTCCAGAAACAGAGAGATTCTTCATTGTAGATGAGTTTCAGATCCGAGTTCCCTAGGAAATAAAGTTGGTGTAAGTGTGCTGGCTGGATCTGAAACCAGGTTTGGGATAAGTCAGATCCTTGCGTAACACGCATATAGAGGCTTTCCCAGACGCGAAATTCTTTTTCGTACACAGATCGGCGTTCTTCAGCACTACGAACAGGGGTGATGTCATGGAGACTGGGAGAGCAAATGAGGTACATTGGACTGGGGGATAGCAGATTATATGTTATATAACTATTTAAATAGAGTTTGCAAGTATACATTTTCGTTTAAAAATAAAAATATCTAAAATAATTTAGGTAAAACAATATGGCGGTTAAATGTACTTTCCAGGTAAGGCAAGGCGTGCAAACCTTAGCGGCGAGGCTATTCAGAAAATTTCCCCTCAAGCGTGGCAAGATAGAAAAGGCAAATATCCCCCCTCCCCTACCAAGGATAGTCTCGTTTATATCCAACTTGCACATCCACATCAATGACCGCCAATCAGTGTGTCGGTAACCCGACCTTCAACGAAGTCACAAATGGCGCCATTTCCGAATGGCCCGAAAACCTCCCCGGGTACATCTGTAAGACGCCTCCGTTTGGAATCAGCAGCGCTCCTCGATTTGCGCAGTGCTGTTCTGGAACCGTATACAACGTCACATCGCCGACAAGTACCAATGATCCAGCTTACCCCGTCAGCTGCGCCACGCTCTGTCAGGTAGACCCTGCCCTGGCCGAGTTCAACAACAAATACCCGTATCATTGGAGTGAATACTTTATGTGTCTGACCGATGGCGGCGCTGATGCCTCGGACTGGGATGTTGTCTGTTCTAATGTGACTGTAAAGGGGGATCCAGCGCCGACTTCCTTCACGCATACTCCGGCAGGGCCATGGGTGACCAGCAGCTATGCTATTGACAGTTTGGGGTTCCCTGAGCCTACGGCAGTTTCTGTTCTCTCCAGTGCCAGGTCAGAGACAACAGCAGTCAGCTCTACAGCAGCCAGCTCTACGGCAGCTAGTACACCCGCCGCCTCTAATGCAGGCCTCTCAGAGACGGCATTGCCTTCGTCAGTGACATCGCCATCGATAAGCTTGTCTCCGTCAACATCGTCCGGAACAGGGACTGCAACGGTACCTGCAACGACGACTAGCACGGCGAATGCAGAAAGACTTAGTGTGAGACGTGCTGTTATGGCTCTGCTTACTGTTTCCATGCTCTGCGTTGGATGGGGTTCCCTTTAAGCGTGAGATAGCATGGTCTACGGCGAGGACAAAATATGAGTATTTCGATGGGTTAACTGAGGGGAATCTAGAGTTAGCCAAGTATTTATCTATTTTCCAGCCCACATGTTTATGAGTATAGCGATTAATAAATCCATCAGGGTGACCGGTACGTAGTTAATTCGTTCTTATTAGGGCTATAGAATAAATTAAGAAGGCTAATAATACATATATAATATTTCTCATTGGAAAGTAGGACATATGAACGACAAATCAGACCGTGCAATATATTTTATTGTTAGTTCAAATCCCAATGCAACAGGCCTTCAACACGTCAACTAGTTTAGGCTGATCGGCCAACGCAACGTCGGGGCAGCGTTTCCCCGAAATACTATTGACTGTTCACACATGTCAGAAATAAGTACTAAGGAATAGGATTCGTCGATTTACACTGGTCTGATCCTCCCGCTTTGCATGACTAGCTAGGCTCAAGGGATCATCTGTCACCAACACTAAGTGATTGGCTCCTTGTCATGCATGGGACTATCGTGAAGTGAACTCGTTAGTGCCATGTGCAAGTTCGTCTTGTTAGCGCTAGGGGTGGAATAGAGGAGAGGGGGTAACTCCTGCTTAAAATCAAGGCCGGCGCAGCATCCCCCGCTGAAGTAAATATCGTGGTTTCTCCGAGTTGATGTCGTTTGTCTGCAGTTCGTGTGTAGATACGAGAAAATAAGCCATGCTCCTGTGGTGATTATTTTGAAACACACCATTGTTGGATTGAATCCACGAACGTCTCCAAGCCGAAACACGGGAGCCAAGTCGCTGTGTGCCAGCAAGTCTCAATCGGTCGAATCATTTATGCATTGGGCAACAACACATACACCAGGAATTCTTACTGGCAACTTGCGCGCTGCATGCGTTTCCGGCCACTTAAGATTCCCTCCAGCCAAGCGCCTAACTACTGTGTCGCGTCATGCATATGTAGTCGTATGTCATTCGTCGTCGGGGAAGTCGGCTGATCGTTGGGTGTTTAGGTCAGCATACAGACTGTTGACGTCGGCGGTTGATAGCTCAGGAAGACGACTGCTGTCGAAGTTGAGTTCAATATCATATTGCTTCAATTCGCCTGGGTCTTCTTCAATTCGAGGCGAGGTCTATAATCAGAAACCCTAAACCTTAACACGAACTTGAGTAAGGCGCTCCTTTGATTGTCATCCAATTAAATTCTCAGAAGAGAGATAGCGCCGCAACGAGGAAAGCCAAGTCGCAGAAGTTATCAAGTTGAATTATTATTTCGACTTTTTTCTATACCAAACATGAGCAATGTCGACACATAACCCGAAATTAAACATTAAACATTAACAAGACACTGATGATCAAACGGTGACTCTCAACAAGAAAATAAGGAGAAGGGAGGAACGACAGAGAGCGCGCGAGAGAGAGACGTTGTTTTGGTTCCTGTTAGGAACTCTGAACACGCAATGCCACAAACCTGCTTTTCATGAGGTCTCCAGAGGCTCATATTGATGTCCAAATTGCGTATGGCCATATCCAGCTGTTTCATCTTCGCCATGAACTTTTGGAAGACTGACAATGCTACCCAGGAAAATTCCACCACCAGGTCAATCTCGGGGGTCTGTGTTCTCGGCATCGTCTTTGTCGTGCATCATGGTTTTATTGGGAAGATCCGGTGATTATGTGTCAGTGCCCTTGCAGATGATGGAGGGCTCGGCGACTGCGTTCCAACAGACGAGTTGTCAGGTGAAGGATTTGCCAGGTCTATGACACGAAGAGGATCAGTTCATCGGTGTTGCGGATATCTGGTTGTTTTTGAAGAAATATGCTTACCAGGATGGGGACTGGAGGCTTCGGTTTTATTGGTTTCATCAGAAAAGTGGTCAGATGAAGACTTTGTTTGATCTATCACACGAAGAGGATCAGTTCATCGGTGCTGCGGATATCTGCTTATTTTTTGAAGAGAGATGCTTACCCGGATGGGGACTGGAGGCTTCAGTTTGGTTTTCTGTGCCAGACTCGCTTGATTCCAGACCGGACTGAACAAGTTATTAGAAACCGATTCCAGAAGAAAGGCTTGTTCGTGTTGGATGTGTCCCTACCTTCCTATTCTTCCATTTTGGTATGGATACCCACCATTTTCGGAATTGTTTGGGCCCTGCCGGAGACGACTGCCTCGGATCGGACGACATTTTCGTTCGGCGGCTAGTATAATACTGCTCCTGGCTCTAGAGTTGGTCACCTAATCGGAAGTCTGTCTTTGTCTCCTGAAACAAGCAGCGTGAAAAAATAGAGCATATACTAATCCGTACCAAGTGAAGAAAAATAAAAAGGGGGTGGATTCCGCTCTCGCAGAAATGGCTGCCGCTAAGGGCGAAGGAGGGATTCTCAACAGTTCTCCGTCATCGCTCTCCACATCATTATTTTTAGTGCGTGTGTGTGCGTGTCTGTCGAGATAGCCGATTGGAACTAATACCTTTTTGTCGTCCGTATATGCTTTTTGCTAACTTGACTAGGTTTCACCTGGGCCAGGCCGATGGAGTGATATGTTTACTCCTCTCTAGCCTAGATGTGATCGGCGTTTTCCTGTCGGTAAAGGCCTTTCTTCGCCTCGTTACGCGTCCAACGCAAACTAAATCTCGTATGAGTTAGCGGGGGCAACAGATGAAGATCAACTCATCTTTAAAGTTCCATCGGTTGTACCGTCCGTACGGGGGACATGGGAGGGATCGTCGCGTCAAGTCCCGGTTAGATTTCCAGCCGCCGCGTCTTTTATTTTTTTTGCCCTCTCACCCTAGCCCCATCAAGCATGATGACTTGCCCGGCTGGAAGAGTGTCGCTGTTCGTCTCCGCAAGTCGGACCTTATCAGGGCATTCACCGGCTGGGCAAAGCAATTTGTCAAGGATCGATGGTTTGTTAAGTTGGAAAGCAGGATAAGCACAAGCGCCGGGGTACGCTAACCAGGAGTTAGTCTCGCTCTAGGGAGGGATTATCTCCAGCTGGGCTCCAGCTTCGATAGCGTATTCGTTCGTAGGCAGAAGCGTCAGCTGGGCGAGGCAGCTGCTGGCTGTGGTTTATATTCGCGCCGTGTGTCGCGTTGCAAATATCAACCCTCAACATTACCTCCGAGTGTCCTAGCCAAACAAGGCCATGGATGAACGACTGGCGCGTACTAAGAAAATACTAAGAAACCTAAAGCCAGACGGCGGAGGCGAAAGTCGTGGAAGTGGACCGTTTGGGATGCGTTCCCCGGACGACTTAGCACTAGGAAGGAGCCGTGAGGCTCAATCGCTCCTCCTAACCTCGCCTCAACCTCCCCTTTCGCCTCGTCAACCACCGACACTGCTCTGCCTTCCGGCATTGTTTCTCTCCAGTCAGCTGCAGCTATCTAGCTTGACATATAATCAATATCATGCTCTCTATCTTTTTTCTTTCTTTTTTTCTCTTTTTTTTCCCACTAGGCCCAACGTAAAATGGCATAGGACAAGAACGCATGCCCCCTGCCTGTACCACTAATTCGCCATCAATACGACAGATATATCAATCAACACCAGTCCTTCACAAGGAATAGACGATGCAGTATTCGTATGATATCAAAATAGCGGCCCCCCCTACTTGATTCTGTCTGAAGCTAACCTGCAACGCAACCGACGTAGCACGCATCGTTTGCCAATGAAAACAAACGGAGAATCGCCTTTTTTTTTTTTTTTTTGCAGATACAAATGCTCTCTCGTGTCCTGCACTGCTCGCCATGTTACGGCATTCCACAGCCTAGGATAGAGTCAGGTTCAGTGGCCTCATCGTCGAGCTATATACAACCTCCTACATGTCTCCCTGAGCTGCTTTGACCAGGATGCGATACGACCAACATTACACGATTTGATCCATGCCAGATTGACGCTTTCTGTCGACAACTACAAAGTGCTGGCATTGGATGACCATTGCCCAATGACGGCTGACGGCTATTTTTACTTTACGCTTGCGCTCACGAACACGTGCGATCCTCTTAGCAAAGTGTCAAACAGAAACATGCAACTCATATCGGCGATAATTATTGTCGCCTTTATTCGTCCATCATTGTGATCTGAAACCTTCCAGGTCTCCTAAAATATCTCACTGGATAGGATGCGTTGGAACTACTGCAGGAGAACTTCTGCGACGAAGGTTGAACTCGTTTTCGGCCCTGATTGTTCACCACCTTCGGCACCAGTGATGTCCTAGTGCGATGCAACCAAACACTGGCATGCATAGCCGCTCACACAGCGGTAGCGTGGAATGTTTTGAGTCGATGGCGTCCACTATTCATGAGAGTATGTGCAGGGCAAGGGTCTGTGGCATGAGAGCACGTCCAGTTCCTACAAATGAGGGGCGATACTTCTACACCCTATTTCTTCATGGAATATGCAATTTGTTGGCCTCTTCGCAACCCTCGATTTCAACGCAACCTGACGACGAGGCTGCGACAGACATGGTCTGAAGACGCAAAATGGCCCCAAGAGAATAGCATATAAAGTGAGAGGCGGGTCGTGCTCGCTGAGTAGATAAACGCTGCCTTGCAAAATATTCTCTTCTTCTTTTTGAAGCTATAAAAATGTCGCAACAGGAGAACTCTACCGGTAACTTTACTGATTTATTTCTTTCGAAACCAAGGATTGCAGCTGCCAAAAGATTTGATGCAATTTCTCTCAAAATAATCCTGGGTCTTCAGAGTGAGCTACGTGAGATTGAGTGCCGTGGTTTTCAAGATATACCACCCTATAGTCTTGACCGTACCACGATTTCTCAATCATCAACGCACTCAACAATTCAAGCTGGGAGTACTGGGGAACAATTAGCAACATTTGATGATGTGCGCAAGAAGATGGAAACGTACCGTATGTCTAGCCGTTTGATGTATGAGGAGCGATTCGTTAACCATGTCGAACTCTATAGACGACTTTGTCCTCCGGTTTATCAAGCTGTACAGCTTGAAACCCCTGGATAACACCGATCATATTGCACTCCTTCATCATTTATCCGTTTTCCGACAAGATCACCCTGAAGCTAATATAGACTCCAAGATTTGGATGGACAACAATGACCTCATTGGTGTTCGTACCACTCACCTCCCAAAAAGAGACCGGTTTACCCGATTCTTAACAGATGTTCTGTCCTGGTTGACAAAACGAAAGCTTTTGCGCAAACTCTGGAAAGTGAGTTGTATATCTTCATCGATAAGGCCAAGCTGGTATTGTTGATTAATACGCCAATAGGGTGATGACCGCAACGTTTACATGGATGAAGAAAAGATTGGAAAGTTTGTTGTTGTTTTGAATGTTTTCATCGCCTCGCTCCTCAATATGTTGGCGTTGTTTGTACTCTACGCGATTCACTCGACCTTGGCTAGAATAGGCACAATTTGCGCCTTTAGCTTGCTCTTTATGCTATGTGCTCTTTTTTTCACGGCGGCTGAGCCTGTCACGGTCTATAACTCTACTGCTGCGTACGTTCATGCCAACCCTTCCAGGATCGAGATTTTTTTCTTTTGCCTTTTTATTCTAACAGAACTTCTCCTACTAGATATTCAGCCGTGCTTGTGGTGTTTATTAGTAACGTCAACTGATGTGATTTGACGTTATATTGTTACACGTTATGGTGTCACGCAAGGTATTGGCTGTAGGATAGTGTAGGAATATTGTGTTACGAGTAGCTAAATGAATTTACTTTCTCACTGTGTTTTAATTTCAGATACTTCTAAACGACGCGACTGCCGGAAGCCAAATTCGCTTGATATTGCGAGTTTCGCTTCTTCAGTTCATATCAAGCAACTAAATCTGGATAATTTTCAAATGTTAATCTACTGAAGTCTTTACATGTAGATATTAAATATAAAACTATGTAGTATACAGGCTATACATGTATAGAAAACTGTAATGACGAATTTTCTTTCAGAAGTTTTAAATATATAATAAGTTATATTCCAATGATAACTTTAAAAAACAGTATAAAAAGAATCAATTTAAAAATCTTATTATAATATATTGGATTAATATTACAAAACTCTTTCTGCTAAATGTAGTACTTGGTTCCCTGGTGTTCACCGCACTGGTTCTCACATATACGGCTGGGTCATCAAATCCGTGTGCAGTAAGCTAGATGGCTGAAGGCATTTGTCTAATATTATACAACACAGCATCGCATTCTTGGAAACATGATCACACTCACGGGATTAATTACCGGCATCCAAGGATCGCTCCGCAACTGACCCCATAATAAACGAATCCCAAGCCCCCTCGCGCCATGGTCTCTCAAGCAAAAGCCGAATAGCCCTCTGGCGCAGTGGTCTATCAGGAGCGTTTTGCGCGACATAAAACAACGCGTAAATAAAGCTGTGACGGAAAGAAAACAGCGGCAGGAGACCAACAGCCTCAAGAGACTCTTCTGCAGCACCGGAGGCGTAGCGGGGAAACAAGTATCCTGTGCTGAGGACCGCTTCGGCCAATTCGGTGATCTCATAGAAGTTTTTGAGCTTCGATAGATCTGGGCCGGTGGGTGATGTTGCTGGGTTGAGTTGTTCTTGTTGCTTCTGGACTGCATCGACTGTGAGCGCTGTGACGAGATAATTTGCTCGGAGCAAGGCACCGCGATGCTCGGCGATGTCTTGCGGGGTTGGGACGACGGCGACAAATTCATAGTACCAAGAATCCAACCGTGACTGGATATCTGTGACGAAGCCTACCAGATCTATGGTGGTGAGTGCCTTGGGGTCTCTGTGTGCGCATGCCACGGCATGGCGCCAGCTCATAACATCGTTCTTAATGTTGGCCAGCTCGTAGGAAAGCGCGGTCAGGTCTGAATGTGGAATCAAAGGCATTTGAGAGTTTGGGAGGCGTAGAGATGCGTCGGAAAAGGACAAGTCCAGGTTGAGCCAGAGAGCCACGACCATATCTATCAGCGCCAGCAGTTTCACAAACATCTCTTTCTGCGAACTTGTGCCAATACTCGCGGTAAGCCTGGTCGCATTCTTGAGATGCAAGAGTACCCCATCTGCGTTGCCTTGCATGAACTCGAACATGATAAGCAGCACGCAGCACGCTGGCGCAGTTTCGAGCAATACCGCATTACCCTCTGCAAGCTGCGACCGGAAGCAAGCAACGGCCTTACCATACTGCTGCAGCGCAGTCTGACGCAGACTGTTCGCCTGCAGGTCCCGGGACGCAAAAAGCTCGTCTACCTCGTATCTCCGGCTCATGATGCCGTTGGCAATGACAGCATAGCATATGGCAGGATTCTGGTGGCTTAGCTGGAGGAGCGGCGGGGTCCAGCCGTGATTCCCCAGCGCAGCTGCCATCTGGATGCCCGTTGCGGTCTCGAAGAAGCGAAACCCCTGTGCTTCTTCCTCGTTGGCAAAAAGAGAGCGAGGTGCAAGACCGCGGACAGAAGAGACGCGACCATGGCTGTGGCTGTGGCTGTTGCCACCGAACCGCTGGCCCGTGGACGGGTCTATGTATCCATCACAGATACGTCCCGTCCTGGAGCAGATGTTGCAAACGGGCTTTGTTTCGTCACAGCGCTTATGACGGATCCTGTCATGCGCGCGAATAATCGTTAGATCTTATCGTTTAAAGTGAGAGGAGAGGCAGAAGACATACTTGCAGGTGCCACATCCGGTGCGGGTTTTGGGGGCACTGGCCCGGCGTCGCTTCGGTTTCGGCGCGATGCCACGCTGCATTGGTAAAGTTTATTTTCCTTTTAAGCTGATAGTTGGAGAGCGTGGTACTTCAAGCTGGACAGTCTCAAATCCAGCAATGCCAAGGCACCAGCCCAGTAGATTGCACGATAAACGAATGAAATGGAGGACCTCCCGAATACGGTCGGTATAGCTAGCGCAAGAGCTAGAACGGTTTAGCACAAACAAGTACACAATCGTAAGCAAGAAGTATTTCGTCAACGATTCATTGATGACTCGTATTACGTAGCAGCCAGAAATGGGAAATGAAAAAAGCAAGAAGCTGCGTAATTTGCCCGTCTCCCCCTAAAGAATCCAACACTTCAACCGCGAGCCTGTTGGTTGACGACCTTCATAGTTGAAGTGGAGATTCTTTACGCACTCGCCAATCATGTACCGCAGGAAGACTGGAGCTGAGGGATATGGCCCCCAAGTTGATACTACAAATTGATGGAAAAGATGTGTAGGATATGAAATCTATACGCCTCATCCAACCGGACAGCTGGATGCGTACAGCAATAGACATTGCTTGAAAGGCGATAGCTATTTCTATTTTTGAATATAGAGTCTGAAAACTTATATAATGTGCAAGCCCGTCTGTAAACTCATTATCTGTTTCTTCACCAATCTATCTATTTCCAATTCACCCATTCCATTACTTAGATACCTGTATCCCAGGATATCATACAATGACAGTCCGATATTGGACCGGGCTGCTAGCCCTGTCAGGCTCTGTCCTCGCCGACACAATCCTGAGTAAAAACACGGCTATCGCCAACTGTCCGCCGCTAGGACCCGTTCTCCCACCACCAAAGAATCCATCGTCCGACGCAACAGTCCAAGCAACACTGTCCCAGCTCGAAGCCTTGCAGGACGAAGTCGCGGGGCTAGTCGGAAACGCAACAGCGCTATCACTATCAGTTGCGTCCGCGTATGAAGACAAGATCCTCGCCAATCTGGCATACACTCCGTTATTATATAATAGCACCGGAACGCACAATGTGGATGGCGATACAGTCTTCAGAATCGCGAGTGTTAGCAAGACGTTCACGGTCCTGGGACTGCTCTTGCTAGGGGATGAAATCCACTTTTCGGACTCCATTACCAAGTACGTGCCAGAGCTGAACCGGCTCAAGGGAGAACAAACTGTACAAAACCCTGTTACGACGGTTAACTGGGACCGTATTACTATTGGTGCCCTAGCCAGTCAGTTGTCGGGAGTTGGAGACAGCTGTGAGTAGTATTACCATCCATGGAAAAGAAAAATAGTAGGGCCTTATGCTGACTCTTGTCTAGTGGGTAATGACCTCGCCAATGACCCTGTCGTGAATTTGACGCAGTACGGTCTTCCGGCATTGACACCGGAAGATCACGATGACTGCGGTTATCTCCCTTCATCCAGACCATGTACCTGGAACGGTAATATTCGAGTCCTTTCGTAGTCTTAACACTTAAACCACGTGCTAACTACCTCATGTGCAGACTTCTTCAAAAACTTTGGAAAACGCGCACCGAGCTACGGCCCATACACAACACCAGCATACAGCGATGTGACTTACGATATCCTCGGCATAGTGATCGAGCGTGTTTCGGGAGAATCGTACGGAGACTTTGTGCAGAATCGCATCTTCACGCCTCTCAACATGACACGGTCTTTTGTTACCAAACCGGAGAACGACAGCATCGGTTTCATCTCCAGCGAGGCCAACTTCTGGAGCACATCAATGGGTTTTGAACAAACGTACGTATTTATATTATCTTGGGGATAGTATTGCACCGGCTAACAAATATCCCAGTGACGGCGGCATGTACTCTTCTGCCAACGACCTGGCCAAATTCGGCCAAGCCATCTTGAGCTACAAGTTAATCGACGAACCCACAACCAGAGCCTGGCTCAAGCCACACACGCACACATCCTCACTGGGAATCTCAGTCGGTGCCCCCTGGGAGATCGGCCGAACAAACAACATAACTGTCGACGGGCGCGTAATTGACATATACACCAAAATCGGCGACGTGCCAGACTACAACGCCTTGTTCCTGGTTGTGCCAGACTACGGCATGACGCTGTCCATGCTGTCGGCGGGGCCAGAGTCCAGCGTGTCGACGCAGATGGCCCTCGCTACTACGGTACTCAAAGCTATAACGCGAGGGTTTGAGGCAGCCGGCAAGTCTGAGGCGAACGTCACGTATGCCGGGACGTACATCAATGCAGAGACGAATAGTAGCATCTCGCTGGGCATCGATGACCAGTCCGGGCTGCTCGTACAGAGCTGGATCATGAACGGCCAGGACATCCTGGAAACCTATCCTATGATTACAGGGGCCAGCTCTGCTTCGGGTGAGACGGGAGGCTTGTCGTCGTCGACATATCTGTCGATACGTCTGTATCCCACGGGTCTGCAGAGCAATGACTCCGACGCCTGGCGTGCGGTGTATAACACTGTGGAGCCAGCGGAGATCCCGGCTGAAGATGAGCTGTTCTTCTTCTTGCAGTTTGCGTGCCATAGCTGGGAGCTTATAGACAACCTGGTGTACGGATACAATTCACTGGATGCTTTCATATTTGGTTTCAACAATTCGAGCAATATTGCGAGCAGTATTACGCCGCGGGCTTTTCGACAGACGCTGACGAGGGTTTGATAGCGGATAGGATCCAGACAATTATGTGTATATACTATGTCGTTTTTTGCGTGTAAACTAGTGTATAGTGGTAGAATTGCTACTTTCATATGTAAGTAACTTGATAGATTTAATAATTAAATAAAGATCTTTACAAACTATGGTACTACTAAATTCATGCCCTTAATTTTAAAATTCTTTTTTCATATCTTAATTATCTTAGATGAGTTTGTATGTTATAAAATAAAATTAAGATAGTTAAAGAGAAAATAATAGATAGTAGCTACATCAGGTTAATGAGATCTAACTACTACAAGTACGAATAATAATATATGGGATTATATCAATTATATGCAGATCCATTGATGACAAAAGAAGATGCAATTCGTGAACTATATTATCTAAAATATGAAGAGAAGCAAGAGGGACAGAAGAGAAAAACGAATGCAACACTAAACTAAAAGATCACTGCTTCATACTGGTTTGCAACCTAGGGAAATAGATTGGCTCTTCCCTGGATGCAATCGTCCTCAAATACGCGCCAACCAAAGGATGAAGTCCAAGCCTTTCCGCCTCAACAACCCATCCATCAATCGACAAGGTGCGGAACCTGTAACCCGTCTCCTTTTCGAGATGCCGTTTAGCATCTTCAACCGGAATCACCTGTTCACCCGACAGGTGAAAAACCTTGATTAGAGATTCCTCCAGGGGTTCAGCTCCTATCGCACGGTTGACTAGCTCCCGAGCAACCAGGTGGACATCGACCAAATCCAAATGTCCTCTCCACCGGGTCATTTCTGGCACAGCACGCATCTGCCGCGAGAATTGTAACACGTTATGCAGGATATCCAAGGCAGGCGCGCCGTCACCGGTAATGCTGGATGGACGGTAGATTTGAACTGGTAAGCCGGTACGATGTGTGATATTCTCAAGGTACGTCTCGCTGGCCCACTTGGATGCGATGTAGCCGTCAACGTGAAGGAGACTGCTTGCCGCGTCAGTGGACGAGATTGTGCATTCTTCCACCACATCTTTGCCAGCTAGCAGACCAACTCCAGCAGTGGAGACGAAGTGGAAAGGAACCTGTCGTGGAGCGACTAGTCGGACAAGTTCTTTCGTCGAGCCCAGGTTGGGCGCTCGTAAAGATTCGTATGGTTTCATGAAAGATACATCTGCACCATTATGAATTATCACATCGGCCTCGGAAAAAAGAAGTCGCGCCTCCTCTTCAAGCATTCCAAGGAAGGGTAGAGACAGGTCGCCGGCATGCAAAACCACTTTGTCAGTTAATTGCTCAAGGTGTCGCGCAGCATCCGATTCGGGGTTTCTAACTGCAACGCAATGAATCTGGCCGACGTTTCCCAATCCTTGTAGCTGGTGAACAATGGCACGCCCAAGGAAACCTGTGGCGCCCGATACGACAACCGTAAGAGATGATTTATTCCGTGCCAATGTGGCCATTTTTTGAGGCTCGGCCCACTCAGAAAGATCCCCAGCATCGATTTCCACTAGCCAATTGACAGAACTTGTGCTCGAAGCGACTTGATCCTTCATATCATTTGCTGCAATGCTTACAGAAGACTCGATCGTAGTCGCGAGATTAGCCAGCGTGCTCGTCCGGAACAACTCCGCCAGGGCAATACGCTGCCCAAATTCTTGTAAAATACCAGCCTGGACTTTCAACAAGAGCAGCGAGTTTCCACCTGTGGAGAAGAAGTTGGATCGTTTTGTAATGGGAATCCCCGTGTGGCCGAGCACCTCATCCCAGATCCCTTTCAACCGGTGCTCTGTCTGGCTTAAAGAATCTCCAGTGGCCTTGGACGCAGATGTATGAATGGGGTTTGATGGTAATTCCAGAGCTGAAAGTGCCTTCCGGTCTAGCTTGCCATTCGCACTCATGGGTAGACGGTCCAGAGGGATCCCCTGCGCTGGGCGCATGTAGACAGGCAGCGGAAGTTCGGGCAAAAATTGCTCAAGGTACTGCGCAGGATCCGATGGTGCTTTGTTCGCCGAGAAGACAACATAGGCAACTAGGAAGCTCTGCTTTTCGGTGCCCCGAACAACAACTGCCGCGTTAGCCACTACTCCATCGGAGGTCTTTATAATCGATGCTGCAATGTCGTTAAGCTCGATTCGAATTCCACGTAGTTTGATCTGAGAATCGGACTGTATCCGGCCAATATAGACGAGAGACCCATCAGGAAGCATTCGTGCCATGTCACCCGTCAGATAACCTCTCGATGTCAATGAGGAGAGCCCACGGTTGATGAACTTTTCCCGCGTGAGACTCTCGTTGTTCAAGTATCCAGCGGCAACTGCAGCACCACTAACAAGGATCTGGCCAGGCCAGCCAACAGGTACGGGCTGCATGTCATCATCTACAAGATGGACATGGTAACCAGGAATAGGACGGCCTATGGGAATGCGAGTTTCCGAGGAAGCTACCATGTGTCGGTAATCTACCGCACCAATGTTTGAACAAACAGATATCTCCGTGGGTCCTATATTTCCGTTAGCTCAAGAATTGGAAATTTCGGTATGGAGAATACTTGCCATAAGCATTGAAGACATCAAGCTGGTCCAACTGTAGGTCTTGGAACGCCTCAATAAGATGTGGCGCAAAAGCTTCACCACCACACATGGCAACCCGCCATGTTCGGCTCTGTCGAAGAATGTCCCGGCCGTATTCTAGCAAAACTGTGTACTCGGATGGAGCCATCAGCGTAAAAGTGATCTTCTCTCTCAGCATGAGTGACGCCAAATCGTGTATCTCGCGCCGGTTGCTGGATATCACGAGGGTGCCACCTTTGGCCAGAGCGTAGAATATTTGAGCTAGAGAAGCATCATAGCCCAGTGCACTCTGCTGTAATACTATCTCACGTTTCACACCCATGGAAACTGTAGCAGCAGCAACTTGTGTTGAAAAGTTGGCATGCGTGAGCAGGATACCCTTTGGCTTGCCAGTCGACCCGCTTGTGAACATTAAAAAGGCCTTTGCTGACGGAATAGAATGGTTAGGGATAAAAGGGCTGGAATCTTCCAGTGCTGTCACATTAACTATCCCTGTCGAAGCAGCGACAAGGGAAGGTTCCCTCAGGATATCCTCGAGGCGATGAACAGTGCTCTGGTCACAGATGACAACCTCAACCTGCGACTCGGAAATGATGTCTGATAATCGTTGATCTGAGTTTCGAACATCGCAAGGAACGTATGTAGCGCCAATGCGGAGAATAGCAAGAAGCGAACACACCATATCCACTGACTGCTCGCAGAAAACAGCAACCCGGCTCCTCCCCGGCAAAGCACCCTTTTCGGTCAAGATGGAGCCAATGGTGTAGACTTTTGTTGCCATTTGCTCATACGTATAGGCTGTATGATCGTCCTTCAACGCAATCTCATGGGGGTATTTTGTAATCATTTCATCAACTTCATGCACAAGGGTTTTCTTGCTAACACTAGCCCCTGGTAGTAGCGGTCCAGTCCCCAGACTAATAGCTTTATTTCCAAGATGTACTGGCAAGAGAGTAGGCTCCTCGGTGCTCATGGATGGGTCTAAGGAGAATTGCTCCAGTAAATGAATATAAGTTTCCAGGAAAATGTCTGCTCCTGCCTTATCGTAGAGGTAATCTTGCATTGACAATGTCAAGCCTCCTCTTCCTTCGTCTTCATCGATAGTGAGAATAAAATCAAATGGATGTTTTGCATCTTCATACGAAAGATAGTCTAGCTGCACGTCGCCCATAGTCTTTTGCTTGATGGCACCCATACGGTAGTTGACCATGGCTTGGAAGAGGGGCAAGTCTGTTATAGAGGACTCCACGTTGGCATCGTCGAGAATGACGTCTAGCGGAACCCCCGAATTACCCAAGGCGTCGTATACTGCTGACCGTGTGTGGAGAAGTCGCTCTTGGAAGCATTCGTCCCGGGGCACCTTGAACCATAGTGGAAGCGTGTCAAGGAGTAATCCAATCGTCTCCATGAATCGTTGATCCGTCCTGTTGGCGTCGGTGATGCCGAGACAAAAGTCATTTGTACCAAGCGCACGTTGTAACAGGACTTGCAAAACCGATAGGTAGAAATGGAAAGGGGTGACCTTGTGCTCTGTACTAGCGGCCTTTACCCTTGATACTAAGGACCGATCTAGCTCGACAAAGTATTCAGAAACAGAATATCTGTCTAGTGGTTTCCGCCGTGTTTCCTTGGAAAACGGGAACAATGGGATCGGAGAAGGCAATTTATCGAATGCAGACATCCAAAACGTGCGTTTGCTTTGAAGTACTTTGGAATCTAAACCACCTCGCTGCTGCACAGAGAAATCGGTCACGTCATTGACCACCGGACGTTGTCGTTGTGGAGCAGGGTGAACATAACATCTCTCAAGATCTTGTAAAAAGAGCTGCCAGCCCACGCCGTCGACTATGATGTGGTTGTATCCAAAAATAATTGTATGGTATTGAGGCTCATGCGTTACGAGCGTCGCCATAAAGACATCGCCGTTTACCAGATCGTAGACATGCTTTTTGATTTCATCTGTCTCTCTCTCGACGTCGATTCCATCGTTCCCTTGTTGGACCTTCTTGAGGCAGAATGGTGACGACCGTGACACCGCCTGGACTGGCTCCCTATTGATTTCATCTATGAAAAATGAACTTCGGAATGTTTGGTGCCTCTGTATGACACATTCAAGGGCAGTCTCTAGCTTCAAAACATCTAAAGGTCCATTTAGTCGGTAGCAGGTGGTGCAGTTGTATGCCGTTTTGTCAGTTAATAAAAGGTTGGGAATCCACATGCGTGTCTGACCGAATGACATGGGCACAATTTGTTCATATTCCGGAAGCTCCCACTCTCCAACATCTGTGTCAGAAGCCTCGGACGCATCAGAGCTAAAAAGCCTTCGATCACTGTCGTACGAGTCTGTTGTGCTGGCATCTGAACACGGGATCTCTGCTGTCTCATCCACTGACGTTTTTGCAGGTGTACGGTCGGCAAACACATCAGCAGCAATTTCATCCGATACTATTATGGTTGGTTAGTTAAATCACAAATATAAGAGAGTAATATCTCATAGAGTTAACTGTAAAGGCATTAGAAAAGACATCACTTACATGCGGCAATTGATGCTCCTCCTAGCACCTTGAGCACTGGCATATCTTTGCCCACTTCCTTCAGGAACCAAGACCGAACCTCAACAGCCACGAGAGAATCGACGCCAAGGTCAATAATGGATTTTTCTGTATTGACGGTGCCAGCTTCCAGACGCAACATTGATTCAAGCTGTGCAGCGAAATTTTCACGTATGGCCTGGGAAACACTCTCCAGGGATTGGCTTTCACGAATGAGATCCTGTACAGTCCGCGCTGATCCCGATTTCTCCTTATCTGCTGAGTCCTGGGAAGAAATGGTATGATGTGAAAACCGTGGATCAAAGTGCCATGCTAGAGGGTGGTCGTCTGTTAGGCTGAAACGCTGCAGCCCCGTCGTCAATTGAGAATTCGAGATGGAGCTGGGCTTTCCGGCCACAATTCCTTCGATAAACATGCAATGAATATCTCTTTCTGAAATTGGTGTGTAGCCCTGGTTCTTCAAGTTATTGTAGATCTCGGCACCATCTGTACGATTGATATATCCGATACCATACAACATTCCGATGTCTAGCACGGAGGCGGCCAGGCCACCCTTTCGACGCTGGGCCGCCAAACCGGCCATAAACTAGAAACAGTCATTCCCCGCATATAAAAGTTGAAGCAGGAAACTGAACTTACCATGTTGGCCGCTGTGTAATTAGATTGGCCTTTGTTTCCAGCCACGCCAGTTAAAGACGACAGCATCATGAAAAAGTCCATATCCTTGGAATTGAACACCAAATCCAGATTGCGCGACCCTAGTACCTTTGGTTTCATTACCTTGTCGAATGTTTCGAGCGTCATGTCAGCAAATAGACCGTCTGACAGAATCATAGCTCCATTGGCGACTCCTGCAACCGGAGGAAACGACCGAGATATCTCTGCTTTGAACCTCTTCACCGATTGCAGATTGGTCACATCCAGCGACATTATTTCGACTGTGACACCCATCTGTTCAAATTCTCGTTTCCAACGTGGCGATTTGTTAGGATTCCTATACAAGTAAGTTAATTCAATCCCATGCACAACAGCATTCATAACTGATATGGGGTTAACATACCGGCTGGCCGCAATTAGATAACGGGCTCCGTGGGTAACCATCATACGGCAAATACTCTGTCCAAGCTCTCCTGTCAAGCCAATCATGACGTACGTCTTGGAAGATGAGAGAGTGGACGCAGGGTCGATGGGTCTCACTCTCTCTTGTACAAGCGGCTCGCTTTGCCAATCTACAACCCCAAAAAACCGTTGATTTCTCGACTCGAGTACGGTGTTAACCGGAATGGAGCAAATTTGACAAGTGGAGTGAATGAGGGGTTGGACGATTTTCATAGCGTTAGACAGGCATTGCGAGATTGAACCGGAAGAGACTTGGATATTACCGCATATCCTAACCGACGAGGTTGTCGGATCGAGGAAAGCTGTCGATCCAGGAAGAATACTCTCCGATATAGACGAAGTCCCATTGCTGAAGTCGACAAATGTCCCAAAAATAGCCGGTATGAACGACCGGATAGTATCTGCTGTTGCCCGTCGATGAATGAAGGCAAAGCGACTATCAACGGCTGATTTGTGGGGGTCATGAGTCGAATGGCGTAAAGCACGAATGGGATCTTGAGACTGGATAAAGGACTCCAGTACATCTGCCAGAGCTGAATCGGCCTCGTGTATTGCAATGGGACCGGGAGATGCCTGGATGAACATGCATTGTACAACCAGGGCCCGAACTAACAACCCAACGATGGTTGCATCGTCTCCCCAATCAGCTGGAACGTCCTTTGTCCACGAGGAGGGAACAAAAGCATATGAAGTATTCGTTGGAGACACCGTTATCACCCTCCTGCCATCGGGTAGCGTTCCCACGCCAACAAAAGCGTAGCTGCCGTCCCCTATCCCTGCTGCCCACGCACTTGTGTATAGCATCCGAACAACAACCAAGTCAGGCTGGTTAATCACAGGCATTTGTAGCGCCATGTTGCCGGTGTTCTGGGCAGAATAGACGATATCAGATCCATCATGACTAGCGACAAGCTCTATGGCGGACTGAGCCGAATTGGCTTCTCGGGTGACAACCCTTCTAGTTGCATTGTAACGGTCATTCAGGTCATCTATCGGCAGCACCCGAGGTAGCATCACCTGTCCATTCTGTATCGCAATCTCCGATTCAGTCGTCCAAAGACAATTCTTTATCTCTTCGTCGTTTGCCATAGCCAAACGCAGGAACGATTCCACCACCTGATCAGCAACACCATCCAGGGTATCGAGATCAAGAATCTGCAGGTGCAAGCCCGGAGTTTCAGCCTTTACGGAGCGGCACAGGCCAGCTGTCGCAAAGTGGTAAGGGTTGTCCTGACGAAAACCATTTGTGAGCCACAGAACAAAACGATTTGGCGCTAAAATTCCTTGGAGAGCTGAAAGTTTCGCTTTTGTCATGGAAGCCATGATGGGCTCGTCGAGGTCGGAAAGAATAAGGACACCTCGAACCTCTTCAATTTTCACATTGTCTAGTTCGTCTTCCATAGAGGCCGTGAGTAATTCCACATTGGAATGAATGAGAACTTCGGCGAGGCGGCTTCTAATTGCCTGAGTCTCGGGCCTCGATCCACCAAGAACCAGTACCTTACCTGGAATCGGAACCTGAGACCTTCCTAACGACAAGGGTTTCCGAAGTGTTTCAATGAGCGGATTGCTTGCATAACTTATGGAAAGCGTCAATCGTCTGGACGGGGTTTGAAACTGGGATGAGACATCAGATGCGAAGCCAGCTTTTTGAAAGATCTCTGCCCACTGTAGTTGATGGGCTTGTGGTGTGACGGAGGCTGTTGTTAACGAAACACATCGCAGGAGCCTTTCTCGTAGGAATGGCCCAGTTGATTGGTTCACGAGGAGGTATCCACCAGGCTTCGTGTGTTCTCGAACTGACTTCAGTAGTTTGACCACTTCATCCTCGGTTTCTGTGGCCAGGGAAACAATAACGAGATCGTACAAGGACGTTACTCCCTCATCTACTGGAAACGATCGATCTTCTTGAAGCACATCAATAGTAACCTTAGATTGCAGTTTCTCTGAGGAGATTTGTGGCGAGGGACCATTGCCTTCATATAGATACCGGTAGGAAACAAAGGTTGGAGCCAATTGACTGGCAACAATGTCAGCTAGCGGGGCAACTTGGCCTATGTTAATCTCCAACACTCGAATGCGAGGATGGCGATGGCTGATTTGGTTCACCACCTGTTTCAACTGCTGGTGGCAACTTGATACTTCTCTATTGTCATTCGTTATTTCGTGGATTACTCCCGGCATGCAGGAAGGGATATTTTCCCCGCAAGCGTGTAGGAGTGTCAAGAATGACCTGTGTGGGGATGATGCCATCATTTGTTCGATCTTTTCGCGCGAGTGTGTATGCTCACCAAAGGACGAACTTGATCTTCGTCTATGAGAGCGAGCTTGGTAGAAGGTTTTAATTGCATCACATTCGCGGATCAGCTGTGCATCATTTGCGTCCGTCGTCGCGTTGTTTACTTTTCGAAATCCATGCCAGGGATCCAGCTCCCAGATTGTCTGCAAGAAGAGTTCGCGATCGTTTGCTTTCGTGGCTGCAGTAAACGATGCTACAGTGAGTCCTTCTATCTGAATTTCCATGTCACCGTTGGGACTATACACTGATATATCCCCCGAAAAGTTAGCTGGGGTTGTAAGAGTTGTCGCCTTAAAACGCGTAATTACAGCGTCGACATCCACAATATCATTCGCGTCCGGGCGGACTTGACAAATTCCCAAGTTAAATCGCAATTTTTCAATCTTCTTGGGAAGAAAGGAAGTCCACAAATCCCTATGGAACATAAATAGTTAGTTGTTTAGGTCAACTCGGACTCTTGATGATAGCAACTTACCCATCACCAGGCGCTGCAAAGGCTGCAAAGGCAACTTGAAAGCAGGCATCCAGCAATGATGGACGCACTGACAATTGACATGGATCTTCTGGATGTGGTTTCTGGAGCTTTCCTGTGGCAAAATTCAACCGGCGCTGAAGCGACTGCAGAGCCCGGAATGGGCCAGTGTATCCAAGACCAATGTCTCTGACAGATGAGTAAAAGTCATCTAAATCCACAGTATTTAAATCACCTTCTTCTAGGATACGGGTCGGCAAGCCATCGTCAAGGGTATGCGGAGTATAAATTCTAACAGTGCCTGTAACAGCATTTTTCATTGGCATTTCGCCTTCCACAGGTGCCCAGTCCAGGAAAAATGATGCAATGATACTGCCTTCATTTTTGAATGTATGTCGCTCCCGTTTAAGAGAAAACAGAGTTTCAACCCCTTGCGAATCATCGGACATTGTGATTCCTGCCTGGATGAATAAGTCCTGGATTTCGACCATCTCTGTGGAGATCGACAGGGCGCGGGCCAGGGATCGAGCTGCATCGAGGGCCATGACGCAGTACGCGGCCGCAGGAACAATGATTTGGCCTTGGAAGCGATGGTCGTTGAGCCACGGTAGCATCCTTGGTTGGAGGATATTACGCCAGCGGTATTCCGAATCGGAATCATCGCTTGTCCTCACACCTAGAAGTTCATGGGGGGGCGCAGATCGTCGTAAATACTGTCTCGGCAATCGTGGCAATCGATAGTGTGGCTGCTGGTGATCCCAGGGATATGTTGGCAGGTCCTTGATTACTTGACGTGAAGACATATCAATGCCTGCGGCCTTGGAGTACCGAGCGAAGTCAACAGCAGAAGAGCCGAGATGGCTCCAGACGAGTCCGAGGGCTTCTGAAAATGCTAGGATATCATTGCTTCCGCGGCTAAGAACTCCACTGTAAGGCAACACTAGACCGATAGCCTCCTGCATAGTTTGGGTGGCTGGCCCCTTCAGCGCTGGGTGAGGTCCAATCTCGAGGGCAATATGGAATGGATCCTGTTCAATAAGAACACGCTGGAGGGCCTCGGAGAATAGCACTGGCTGCACCATATTGTCTCGCCAATATCGACCGGACAACTCTTCAACTGTTGGATTACCGGCGGGGCCATAGACACTGGATATCCAGGAGCAAGACGGATCCGGCTCTCGAGCAGTAATGCCACAGGATGACAATGACTCCAGGTAGGCCCCGGCGCAACTGTCCATGTGGTGTGAATGATATGCGGTGTCAACCTTCAGTAGCCTCGCGAATTTCCCCTGCTCATCCAATGCTTCCTTGGCGCGCTTGATTTTATCGAGGTCGCCACTCAACGTGACACTGGCGGGTGCATTGCTAGCGGCGATGTATATATGCTCATAAAAGTTATCCTGTTCACACAGATCCAGGGCATCTTCAACTTTCATGCCTACAGCCAGCATACCGCCATTTTCTCCATTCCGGCCTCGAGATAACTTGGCATGATAACCCCGGTAATACGCAATTAGAATGGCGTCTCGTGAGGTCAAGACTCCTGCTGCATAGGCCGCAGCTATCTCGCCAGAGGAATGGCCAACCACTGCTGTCAGCTTCACGCCAGCCTCTGCCAGCAGATCTACCAGTGCAATTTGCACGGCAGTGCAAAGGGGTTGAGAAAGCGCCGCCTCTCCTAGCCGTGAACGCGACGAATCTGCAAGAAGCTCGTCTTGAAGGGACCACGGAGGTGGATTTGGGCAACGGCGAAGGAACTGGTCCAGTTGGTGAATAGACTGCGCAAAAATGGGTGACGATATGATCAATTGTTTTCCCATCTCTGGCCACTGAGCTCCTTGCCCGGTGAAAACTCCTAGAATTCGAGGAGGCTGGTCTAGTGTCTTGGTTCGAATACCCAATTCAGCTTTCTGGCTGTTGGCTAACCTAGATTCTATGCTTGCCACCAAATCTGCGATTCCAGATGCTGCAAACGTGACCTTGTGAGGCAACTCTGATCGATGGAACATGAGAGTGGCAGCGAGATCGTGAATATTCACATTTGGGGTCGAGTTCAAATACGTGGCGTATCGCTCGGCCAAAGAAGTCAGGGCCTTGTCCGAGTTGGCAGAAAGAGCAAATGGAATTGTCAAACAGTTATTGTTAGACAGCGATTTCTGCGTCAACCCCCCATGCAACTGTGGATCGTACCTCTCTAAAATGACGTGGCCGTTGGTGCCACCAAAGCCAAATGAGTTCACGCTGGCTCTGATCGGCTGACCTGGTTGTACCAGCGGCCACGGGGTTGGGGAAGTTGGTACATGTAGGCGTGTTGTAAAGGGTGCGACGGTTGGGTTTATTGTCTGAAGGTGCTGGTTTGGCGGAATAGTGCGATGCTTCAGCGACAAGGCAACTTTGATGACGCCCGCAACACCTGCAGCACCTTCCGTGTGTCCGATGACCGTCTTAATTGAGCCAACGAGAAGATTGCCATCATTTTCTGCTGTAGGATCGATGTCGCCTGAAGGATCGCCAAAGAATGCCCGGTAGATGGCCTCTGCTTCTCGAGGATCTCCAGCTTGGGTACCTGTTCCATGGGCTTCGAAATATTGAGGTCTGTGGGAGGGATTCTGGGGATCAAGCCCCGCTCGCCGATAGGTGTCCCTGATCAATGCGGCCTGCGCGTCTGGACTGGGCATGGTGATACCCTTGGTACGACCATCTGAGTTGACACCCGTCTCGCGCACAATGCATTCAATCGAGTCTCCGTCCGCAATGGCCTTGGACAGCGGCTTCAAGAAGACGACGCCGACCCCTTCGCCGCGTGCATATCCATCTGCACCCGTATCCCACATGCGTGATTTTCCATGTGGTGACAGCATATGTAGATTAGCCTCACATATAAAGTACTCTGGGCTGAGCATGACATTGGCACCGGCAACGCACGCCATGCTGCTCTCGCCACGGCGCAGTGCCAGCACTGCCTGATGCATCGCGACGAGACTTGATGAACAGGCCGTGTCAATGGTCATGGACGGACCATTCCAGTTGAAGAAATACGAGACGCGATTCGAGAGAATAGCACGCGACGTCCCCGTCGCACAGTACTGGCTGAAGGCCATCTCATCCTTGCCTGACAGAATATCGAAATCGGCGGTCATTGTGCCAACGAAGACGGAAATTTGTTCGCCAGAGCACTTCTCTAAGGTTAAGCCAGCCGATTCCATGGCCTCGTAGACAGTCTCAAGTATTATTTTGCCCTGCGGGTCGATCGCCTCGGCCTCCTTAGGGGTTATGTTGAAGAAGGAGGCATCGAAATGGCGATGATCTTGTTCCAGCCAGTAGGCTTTGGGCGCGTTTGTGGTCCCGTGGTATTCCCCATCAGGATGGAAAAAGCCATCTATATTGAATCGATTTTCTGGCACCCGCTGAGATAGATCGCGGGCTTGGAGAAGCAGGTCCCAAAGTCGCGAAGGCGAGGAAACGCCTCCAGGGAACCGACAGCCACTGCCAATGATGGCAATGGGCTCCGACGCGACAGTAGAGTCCATAGCTTCTCGCATATGGTCACTTAAATTTCATGCTACAATAATTTTTAGATAATGTCAAGTCCACTCCAGCTGTTTAATCCTTCTTTATGAGAGCATCAACCCAAGGGTTCGGCGCGCACATAGTTCAGGTCTCCGATAGGGTTAACAATGCCGACTAGCCATACGGGTCCAGAATCGCCAATTTCGTCAGGGCAATGAACAATACTGGTACAGGGGAGAAACAGCCGGAACGAGGCTGATGTCATCTCACGTTCGGTGCGCAACGCCGAAAGGATAGTGTCTTTTTGGTTATAACCAACGCCGAGTGGACGGGCCGGGGCTGTTCGTTGGGATGCATGGCTGGCTTCTGGAAGCTGATCTCCGATCTGATCTCAGGCACACGCAACAAAAAAACAGAAGGTAAAAAAAATCGTGATGAGAACTTGGCGATCGGCGATGGTGAATGGCTTCAGCCTAAAAATAGATCTGAGCTTGGGTTTTCTTCCCTTCCACCTTCATTTCGGTGGGCGGCATCCAGCAATACTGTGAAATGCAAAAGTTCACGATAAGCGAGGACATGGAGACAACAGTGTTTGAAAAAATTGTCTCTCTTGGGAGGCGTTCCTTGACAGCAGGATTCGTTGTGTGGCTGGGTATAGCTGTTTTGCTAGTATATGTCGTATCTCGCCATTCTGCGGCACGAAAGGCTCAGATCCAGCACGGCTGTCATCCAGTGCGCCAGCACCCTCGAAAGGACCCAATACTGGGACTTGACTATGTCGTAGAAAGTGTGCGTGCATTTCGCCAGCATCGGTTTCTTGCGACACTACAGCATCGCCACAAAACAAGCGGAATGACGTTTGGCATTCGGGTTTTCCGCTCACGCGGAATCTTCACTATCGATCCCAAAAACATCCAGGCGATCTTGTCGACACGATTCAAGGATTATTCCCTCGGGAATCGGTCCACTGTCATGGGTCCACTATTGGGAAGGGGAATTTTTGTGACCAACGGTCCAGAATGGGCTCATTCTCGTGCTCTGCTTCGGCCGCACTTTGTCAAAGATCGACTAGTCAATCTGGGTTCGCTTGAGGGTCATGTCAGGAGCCTCCTAGCTTGCATCCCTGACGATAGACAGGTAGATCTGCAGGAGCTGTTCTTGCGTTTTACCTTGGACGCGACCACTGACTTTTTATTTGGGAACTCTGCCGACAGTCTGGCAGGAGGAGGAACAGAAGAGGAACGCGAGTTCAGCGAGGCATTCCGCCTGGCAATGGACGACATCACTTTGCAGTTCCGAATGGGGCCCTTCAGTGTGTTTCGGCGACTTGATCCCAAAGTGAAGGCTGCATATCGTACCTGTCGGACATACGTAGATATTTTTGTCGACAAGGCCATCGCAAAGCGAGAGAACGTTGATATGACGGAGAAGGGGGGCGAGCGAGAGCCGTTTCTAGACGAGCTCGCAAAAACTACAACAGACCGAGAGAAGATACGAGACGAGTTGTTGAGCATTCTCCTAGCCGGTCGAGACACAACGGCGAGTCTGCTGAGCAGCTTGTTCCACGTACTGGCGCGTCGGCCGGATGTCTGGCAGAAGGTGCGGCGCGAGGCGGCAGGGTTGAAGGGGAATGCGCCCACCTATGCGGCCCTCCAGACGATGAAATACGCAAAGCAGGTGATAAATGAAGGTGCTCTCTCTCTCTCTCTCTCTTTTTTTCTATTTTCCTGTTCCTTACTCAATGTCCATCACTAGTGCTCCGCCTGTACCCTCCAGTGCCGAACAACAGAAGAGTTGCGGTAAGGGACACCGTGCTTCCCCGTGGCGGTGGCCCTGATGGCGATTTCCCGGTCTTCGTGCCCAAGGGCTCTCTTGTATTGTATTCTGTCTACGCAATGCACCGACACGTCGACTTGTTTGGGCAGGATGCAGAGGAGTTCCGCCCAGAACGATGGGATACGACCCGGTGCTCATGGGTGCGTGAAGACTTCCGTTCTTTCTTAGTTTGGATTCTACTGAACATTAGCCGAATCATAGGAGTATCTACCCTTCAATGGGGGCCCTCGAATCTGCTTGGGCCAGCAGTATGCGTTGACGGAAGCCCTCTACGTGTTGCTCCGGTTCACCCAAGAGTTTCAGAGCATCGAGACACAAGATACCACGCCATGGACGGAATCTCTCACTTTGACTGTTTGTTCGGCAAACGGTGTTCAGGTTACGATGCAAAGAGTGAAAGGTTAGAAACTTTTCTTTCTTTGTTTCAATTTCAAACCAAGATTCTTCAATCTCTGTTCGATAATCCCGGCTTTTGGGGGAGCGCGGACATGAGCGTGCGTGGTTTTGATACGGTACAAAAGATCTACACATACCTTACTATTATGGATATCACTATATATGTAATTTTTTGTACGTAGTCACTCTTTACAACATATTAACGATATGGTAATATTCCGATACTATTATAAAATAGAAATAATTATAAACCACTTATAAGTTGTAGAAATCGAATATATGGTGGAAAATAATTATATTTGTACTTCTCAACAATCAACACTAAAAGTCGAAGACATTCTCAAAAATGTAAATTTAGAATTAGAAACTGTCAATGGACATAAGAAATAATTTCCAGCCCTCCAGTGATCGTTCATCACCGCAAATTGGCTCTGAGCATTATACCAACATAGTAGTAGTATACGAGCATGCTAACCTCAATCCTAACCCTCCGTTTCCCTCTCAAGCTGAGTAACCCCTGCCTCTTACATATGCCACCAACAATACATATACGACACCTTCTTCCCAACAAAAGTGTTCATATGTATCCATCTGATTCATTCCAACTTCACGAACGTCGCCGTCGCACACACAAACATCAACCACGCAGGCACATTCACCCAGCACATGCGGGCAAAATTATTAGCCAACCATCCCCTCAACGCATCGTAATTCTGTTGCCCTATATTCACCTTGCGCGAAATCCGTGCATTCCACATCATACTCCATGATCCAAACCAATAGTGTAGAATAGAGAGCACCCCACCAGCAATGTAAAACGCCTTGGTTTGGGGATGCAATCCTCCCGCTGCAGACGGCGCCGCCGGTGCTCCCAGTACTGCTACTTTTCCTCCATTATTATTCAAAACTGTGCTGGGTGTCGCCAGCCCAACATCGACAAAGACATTAATCAGCGCAACCGAAAGAGCAAGAGGGTAAGACAGGAAAATAACCCATTTAGTCGGTTTTGCGAATTCGGCGAACCACTCCACGACAACATGGGCGCTGATGTCGCCTTTTTTTTCCAGCAATTTCGGCGCAAGAAAGGACCGAAAGGCGTTTTGCTGGTCCCAGGCACACATCAATGAGCCCGACGAAATGATCAACGGGGCCAGCCTGAGAAGCGCGATCCCCAGGCTTGTCGGTGTCAGTGGAGTTGAGGTGTAAACTGCGTCCATTGTGAACTGGGAGAAGACGGTATGTGATTAACTCGAACTCCTATTATGGGAAGGAGATATGTAGATAAAGTATGAGTTGTCCGGTGAAGATCTAGTTTTGAGACACTGAGTCAAATATAGTATGAGAATTCGTCGTCGGAGTCGGGCTGTAAAATGGCTTCTACAACATGACATTGCCGACAGGACCGGAGTCGGTCAACCTTTTCCACATTTCGGGGTTAAACTGACAACCGGTGGTAATATGCCGATATGATCATTTGAATTAACATTGAATATTTGCCAGATACATGCTTAATCAAATTCGGATCGGTCTTACCGCTGCCCCTTTTTCACGTATAATGAAACGATTCTTAGCGTGACGGCCACGTCATGGTAGTACAGTAGACAATACAGTGATTATCTTGTTTTCTAATGTTTCTAGCTCGTGTAGTAGTAAAAACAGCTATTCATTTTTGGTTATAGTAACAATCTTAGTTGAACCCGATATCAAAATAATCCCCCTCCTTGAAAGAAGAGAGGTGTTAACGTACTAGCTAGACTTGACACTTATACTTAGGCTACGTAGACTATTCTACTGTCGACATGTCAACTGCAACATCAACGGTTTCTTCTCCCACATGACAAACTCCAGCTGCTCCTCCCAGCGGTTCTCCGGACTGCGATTGATCATATCAAAATGCCAAACCAGAGTGGCTAGGATAACGCGTAGCTCCGCCCAGCCCAGCCGACGTCCAAGACAGTCTCGTGGTCCGTAGGAAAACGGCATGAACACGTTCGTGTTGTGTGGCTGCACACTAACGCCGCCCTGGCTGGCCTCGAGCCATCGTTCAGGAAGAAATGTGTCTGGCTTGCCGAAGTTGGCCGGGTAGCGAAGTGCAGTCCAGACAGGAATTCCGACAGATGTCTGTTGATCAGTATTATTTATTTTTTAAACACAAAAAGGAAGAAGAAGGTAGAAACTCACCCCAGCCGGCAACCAGGATCCACACACCATGGCACCTCCCTCCGGGACAAGACGCGGCCGAATGGACGGCGCAGGGGGACACATGCGAAGGCCCTCGTGCAGAACGGCAGTCAGATACGGTAGCCGATTCACATTGTCCAAGGTGAGCGCATCAGCGGTGCGAATGGCGCCACGGATCTCATCCTGCAGTCGACTCATCGTGGCCGGAGTGCGCAACAGATACTGCAGGATGCCGGTAAGCGCGGTGGCGGTGGTCTCACTGCCAGCACTGATCAGAATATCGGCCGAGGCATCGATCTCGGCGCGACTAAGACCCTTTCCGTTGTGGAACATGTGCGAAACCAGGTCAACATGTCTGGCGTTCTCGCCCAACTCGAGCCGCTTGCCGGCTTTGCCACTCGAAAAGGCAAACCGCTGCTGGGCCTGCTCCAGGACGCGCTTCGGAATAATATAGGGCAACAATGGCCGGATCCAGGGCACCAGAAAGACAAAGCTGCCGCCATGGATAAGTCGCTTGAAGAAGCCAAAGGTGACCTTGATCCACTGATGCGCTTCCTCGTTGGCAACACAGTCAAATGACTCGCCGAAGATCAGTTCGCCTGCGATGTCCACTGTCGCGAACTGGATATAGTCACCAATACTCACGGGGCGGCCGGCCTGGGCATGCGCACGCAGCCGAGCAACCAGCATGCTCATGTACTCCTGGATGATGGGCTCCTGTTCACGCAGCGAAGTTTCGGAGAACCCGCGCGAGAGCAGCTTCCGGATGCGAGCATGAGACACGTTGTCGGCAGACAGAATGGTATGTGCTCCGTTCTGTGATCGAGGATACCAGAGCGGGTTGCGAGGAAAGTCCTTGCCGGCGCCGTGGTGGCCATAGATGTCCTTCCACGCCTCGGGACTGACATAGGAGACCTCGTTGGGCGCCCATCGCACGATAGGCCCGTACTGGGCGTGGAGCTCGCGGATGCGGTGGATGAACTGGCCTCGCCGCAATGCGCGCACAAATGGCACTTGGGTCAAGAGCCATAGTTTGGGCCCGGGGAAACGGGCCAGAGGGTGCAAGTAAAGGACATAAACCGCGTGGGCGAACCAATAGAGGATCAAAGCGGAGATGCTGGCAGCCAGGAGCGTCAAAGGGCTCAATGAGTATGAGATGAGCATTTTCTGTCTTGTTCTTTCTTTTTTTCCCCTTTCGCTTCAGAGAGGTCGTTTCAAAGGCTTCTACGGAAAAGGAAAATGGGAGAAAGGAACTGGGAATATCTTGGTGTCTCCGGACGCATATTATTGTTCGCTTAAGAATTCTGGCGTGTGTTTTCCCGGAATATGAAAGGGGTCGTCCGTTCGGTGTTGGACTATCGCATCAGCACGCCAACTTCGGCGATTCGGCCTGGTAACGCCCCCTGGAGCTGGGTCGGTAGAATCAATTCCATGTCTTTTTTGAAAATTTTAGAGAGAAGCCGACTTGCATTGATATTATGAATCCTACGGCTTGGACACTGGGTTTTCTGTACTTTCCGGTAAATCTAAGCCAACTAACTCATTACCATAAATGACATTTTTAAGTTGCCATATCAACTAAAAAGCCAAAGTTAAGGGGAAAACATCCCATGGTAGGCCTTTCTAACTAAACTAGATTTAATTCGCTTACTGTTATTTCTTTCTGTTTTGTTTTTTCTTTTCTTTTCTTTTTCTTTTTTTTGGCGTCTGTGTGTGTATGTCTGCAAATCGATACCACCGAAACAACTCTTAATCTTGAAGCACTTATCAACTCATGCTATTTAGATAATTGGAAATCTTTAGTCAAGAACATACATTGACCTTGCATTATCTCTTGAATTGAGGTATTACTATTGCCTAGAAAAAAAAACAAAAATTCAAAGTCAAATCGCATCACACCTTGACAACAATCTTCTTCCCCTTGACCATTTTCTTTCGCAGCAGATCCAGTCTTGGAACCACCGCCATTAAAGCACCCTGGGATGTCGCCTCGATAGGATGCGGCCGCACTCGTGCCTGTTCCAGAAGTGACTCCATCAAAACAGCCCAGTCTCTACCAAATTGACGATCATCCGGTCTGGCTTCGCGGTAATAGGCGCCCGCTAGTTGCACTTCATCGCCAAGAAGGGTCCAACCCAAGATCCAGTCTGGTGTCACATCGCGTCGCCGGATAGTCAGCCGTCGCGAGTACTGTTCTAAGGTTGTGTAGTAGCTGGCTCCATCTCCCAAGGCGCAATAGCACAGGATCATGGTTGCCTCGTTTCCAATACAGTCTAGAGCATAGTGGAGGCGGCCCTTGGTGTATCTTCGAATATCATTTGCGCAACTGGCAGAGTTGTAATCAAACCCAGCGACGGCGCCGCGGTCGGTGACCAAGTCAAAGTTGGTAGGAGAGCAGGTCGCTACTGGAAGATAGCCCGCTTGTCGTAATATCTGGATGGCGATTGTCCCCGTAGCTGTTGCTCCACCATGGACGAGGACGTAAGGATTATGCCTGTCATCGTCGCTGTCATCGTTCTGTTCTGCGAGTCGGTCCCACCGCAGACCCAACGACCGCAATGCAAGTCCTGTGGTCATCAAGCCCATACCCATCGAAGCGGCCGTTGCCATGTCCATTCCATCGGGCACATGCATGCACAAGTCGGCCGGTGCAGCTACATACTGTGCAAAGGCTCCATTGCCTGGGCGGCCGGGATTTGCTCCGAACACGATACCAAAGACACGGTCACCCACGCTCATCCGGTCCTGGACACTGCTGCCAACATGAACAACCACACCAGCAAAGTCACTGCCACTGATAGCACCTGCGGTGGTAGACTGGTCAAGTAACTTGTGGTCAGATGGGTTGAGCGCTACAGCAGCCGTGCGAACGAGGACTTCATCCACGGCTATTCTTGGTACAGCCACAGCTTTGAGAGCCAGTGACCCCGGGCCAGTTGCGACAAGGGCCCGTTGAAGCCGGGGGATCTTTGGTAGTGTTTTCTGTGGTAAACTCATGATTGGTGTTAACCGAATATGATAGATAGAGAGACAGAGAATTATAAAACAAGCCCCATCCTGACTGACATAAACAGGAGATGCATTGCCATTCTTTACATGAGGATATACGGGATCTCCAAGTCGGCTCTCAACGCCGACGTGTTCATAGCTATCAGCATCGCTTTGAATAAGGCTATACGGAGCTCCGAAAGCCGAACCGGCCTTGATGGCGAGCGATGGGGTTCAAAAAGAAAGCCGTCTTGCTTTATGGTGAGATTTCCCGTCACGCAGACCATGTTTCGTCTCTTCAAGTCTGACTTTTTTCATTTCGAGGCGCTGCGCCTCCTCAGTTTCACTCCCCATCATGGCGGGGAGGTGGCCGAATTCTTTGCCGCATTGGGCAAAATCCGGGAGAATGATAGTGAGAGCTGGTACAACGCCTGGACGGATGCTGGAGCCAAAGCAGAGGCTCTGGCAGCGGAAGCTGAACTGGCTGGCAACCGGGACGCAGCACGCAAGGCATTCTTTCGCGCATCCAATTACCAGCGTGCCGCCCAGTTCATGTTGAACGGGTTTTCTGGAAATGATCCTCGCATCCTGTCGAATTCAGAAAGAGCTCTGGGTAATTTTTGGCGTGCTGCCTCCTTGCTTGACGGTTGCTCCATTGTGCGGTTAGAGATTCCTTTCACCGATGACGATGGTACCATTTCTCTACCCGCATACCTGTGTCTTCCTCCAGCATCCAAGAGACTACCCGGGAAATTGCCTGTGCTCATGCAGACGGTTGGCGGCGATGCCACACAGGAGGAAATCTTCCACATCTACCCCATGGCGGCCCTGGAGCTGGGATATGCGGTAGTGACCTTTGAAGGGCCGGGACAGGGCATTGTGATCAGGAAACACGGAAAACACATGCGCCCCGACTGGGAGGTGGTCGTGTCTGCGGCTCTTGATTTTACGCACCAATACGCCCACGACCACCCAGAGCTCGACCTGGATCTCGATCGGTTAGCGCTGGTTGGGTCCTCCATGGGAGGCTATCTAGCCCTCCGTGGAGCAGCTGATTCTCGGGTTCGTGCATGCATTTCGGTCGATCCGTTCTACAATATGTTTGACCTTCTCAAGGGACGCATGCCCGAAATTGTCAGGAACACCTTCATCGCCGGTGGTTTTGTTCCGGATGGTATCTGGGACTATGTATTTGGCACTCTTGGTCAGGCCAATTGGCAGACGCGCTGGGAGTTTGACTTTACACGCTGGCTGCTTGGCCAGGAGACGGCGGCGCAGATGATGCGCAAGATGCAAGAGTACACTCTGGCCACTGAGGATGGGAAGGGATACCTCACGCGTATACGATGTCCGACCATGGTCACAGGCGCTCGGTTTTCCATGTATTGTCAGCCAGAGGTCAGTACACAACGCATCTATGACGAGCTTATCAACGTCCCCGTTGACAAGAAGCTCATGTGGGTGGCAGAGGATCCGGCCGAGGGCGGGCTGCAGTCCAAGGTTGGCGCTTTCAACGTGTTGACCACCAAGTCTTTTGCGTGGTTGGATCGGATTTTTGGCATTGATCGGAAGATTGTGCTTTAGATTTTACTCTTCAACTTTATTATCCTCATCTTGCGGTCAATCGATTTGTAGTCACACACTGTAGAAATCTACTATCTACTAGTAAATCGTTCCTCCCGTATCAATTGATGAGAATTTATGCATCTCATTGCGAGTATGGCAGATATCAAGTTTGTCAGAGTAGGTACTCCCAGTTGTAGAGGTAAATATCAATTGTTACTGCAGAGAATACTAGGAACCAGTAACCACCGCCATGACTCCCAAAGGTACGTACACCTGATCAGCTATTTCGACAGCCCCGGTTCTGGTATGCTCCGTTTCCAACAATTTACTATTAGTCGTAGTATGTTGTTAAGCATTCGGCATAAGTGGGGCATCGCCGAAGCGGGGCAATAATTGAACCGTACCCGCTCGGCCCACCGGGGTCGATCTCCGGATCCGCCGAGTACCGATTAGGTTTGGCGGATCATTAAACTCGTAACGGTATTTATAGATGTGAACTATGTACTGTACTAGATACGGACATACTGCGAACTTTGAATTTTTCTCAATAAATACTCAGATTATATTCATATACTGCATAGTTCCTAGGAACAATAATGTCTTCCACCGCCCGTCTTCTCCGTCTCAGCATCAAGCTCTACAAGAGCGCTGCCTTCACCGACGTTCAATGCCATGAATTTGCCAGAGGCTACATCGCCAAAGCTGCGAAGATTCATGCGAAGCATGGGATCACCTCGTACCAGCTGGTTTGTCCCTCTCTCAATGATGTGTGAGGTAAGCTGACCTATGTTAATGGTAGAACTACTCTCCAGCCCCGTATCGGGGTTTTGTCGCTGAAATGAATAAGCGAAACAACCGTGGATGGGTGATTGATGTAAGTTTAGATCAATTCTTATATCTATATTTATTAAATGTTTCAGGACCACGATATTACCGTCGAGTTCTACTATCGCAACTTCGCCGAACTCAACAAGGTCAATGGTGATCCAGAATTCCAGGCCCTGCAGGCGTCGGAAGAACCGTATGTAAACCGTGAAAACACGGTAGTGTCACTGGCCTGGGTCGAGAAATACGTCGACGAGTCCGGGGTGGTGAATATTGTGGACGAGAAATCGACCTATGGCCCTTGGGACGAATTGGTGGATTTGTCAACTGCGGTGCCGGATGAGGTCAAAGCAGCGTGGAGCAAGGGGGGCCAACAGTGAACCTGTATAGAAAGATATAAAAACAGAGTTTACACGCATACACACATATATCAAACACACTGTGATTTTTGCCAGAATTTTGAGAGTCACAGGCAGAATAAACGAAATGGTTCATTTCCGCGCTTAGACTGGTTTTTGAACATCTCTGCGGTACAAATATTTGTTGTTTGTAATATCTAGCGTGGTTTGTTTGTCTATTCTTGTTGTCTTCCTACTCTCGCTCTCGCGTTGTCTTATAATTTCACATATGTAGTGAAATGAGATCACAATAGTTCACTTGCTTCATGGTCACCAATTGACAGTTCTGTGTTTAAATGTACATGTATGCCTCGTACAGATAATTTGGAATATTCGATGTTTCTAGATAGCCATTGTCGCATTCACTGTGTAACGAGCAAAGTAGCCGTGACATTTTTACATCTTATTTGCTATTGACCACAAGTTGGTTGAGACAACCCAGTGTATCAACGACATATGAAAATAGCACTTCTGTATTCACCCCTGACATAACTTCTATCTGCTCATCCCGAGTTGGAGTGATTTTCGGCCAATCGGTTGTGTCATACTCCTATGTTGGACGGGAAAGAGTCTGCCCGACGAGCCAGCCCTAACGGATGAACCCTAAACGCCGACCCGCATCGCCGACTCTAGATGCGCCGGCCCGATTGATGATGCTTAATGGAATCAATTGATGACCGCAATGTAAGATTTGAAAATAAATGATACATGCCGTCTTTTAACTAGCACATGGTGTTGTTCAGGTTCAACTCTGCTACTATTTTAACTGCGCCATTGAATACGAAGCCGGTGCAGAACTGACAGAAACCAAAAACCAACACCATGGCTGAAGCTGAAGCTGAAGCTGGCCCCTCCTCGCGAGGCTGGCGATTCTGGGCCATTTTTCCACCTCTTTGCATAGCTACTATGCTGACAGCGCTGGAATCGACCATCACCTCGACTTCTCTGCCAATCATCACTCAGGACCTGAACTCGGGCGACAACTATGTGTGGATCATGAATGGCTATCTCCTCACATCGTATGTTTCTTTCAGTTCTTGTAGTAACAAAATCTGACCCGGGATATAGTACTGTCTTCATTCCTTTCTACGGTCAGTTTTCCATGGTCGTCGGTCGCCGCTGGCCCGCCATGTTCGCTGTCGCAATCTTCACCCTGGGGAGCGGGATCAGTGGCGGCGCCAACAACACGCGAACGCTCATCGCTGGCCGCTTAGTGCAAGGGCTTGGGGGCGCAGGCATCAGCACCATGGCCAATCTAATCATCAGCGACTTGGTCTCAGTGCGTGAACGTGGTAGCTACCAGGGCATTCTGTTCGCCGTGTTCGGCATCGGCATCGCCATAGGCCCCATCTTGGGTGGTGTCATCTCGCAGACCGGCCACTGGCGCTGGGTTTTTTGGCTGAATCTGCCACTGGGCGGGCTGACTCTGATTATGCAGTTCTTCTTTCTGCGCATTGAGGCGAAGGAGAAACACCCGTTCCGCGAGCGTATCAAGACTATCGACTGGATAGGCAATGGGCTGTTGCTGGCGTCAGTGCTCGCCATTCTCATTGCCCTATCGTGGGCTGACACTCGCTATCCCTGGTCCTCGTGGCACATCTTGGTACCCCTACTAGTGGGCTTTGCAGGCATTGCATTGTTCCATGTATACGAGGCTAGTCACTTCTGTGTTGCCCCCACCATCCCACCGCGTCTGTTCGGCACGCGCACCAGCGCCTTTGGCCTGGCCAACACGTTCCTTTCATCAATACTTGTGTACTGGCAGGTATATTTCCTGCCCCTATACTTTGAAGGCGTGCATCTAGCCTCCCCTCGCCGCGCTGGTGTGCTCCTGCTGCCTACCGTCCTCATCGGCGGTCCTTTTGCGATCATGGCCGGCGTGGCCCTCTCGCGCTGGGGCCGATATAAGCCCATCCACGTGTTCGGCTTTGTCTTCCTAACGCTCGGCACCGGCCTTTACATCTACCTGGGCCCATCTTCGTCACTGGCCCCGGCCATCGTGTTCCAGGTCATTGCCGGCGCTGGTGGCGGGGTCTTGCTCACCTCCATACTGCCCTCCATCCAGGCCGCCCTGCCGCAGTCGGATGTTGCCCCAGCCACTGCAACCTGGTCTTATCTGCGCCAGTTCGGCGGGGTCTGGGGTATTGCCATTCCCGGGGCCATATTCAACAGTCGTTTTGCGGTGCATGCCGGCCACCAGATCACCAGTGGGTCGGTGCGTGATGTCCTCAGCGGGGGCAGTGCGTATGCCCATGTCGACAACACCTTTATCGCATCATTGCCTGCACAGACCCAAAGTCAAGTCATCAACACATACTCGGCCACAATGAAAAACGTCTGGGAGGTGTGCTTAGCCTTTTGTGCCTTGCCTCTGTTGTTGTCGCTTCTGGAGAAAGAAATCCCGCTGCGAACCACTGTCGAATCGGACTATCAGCTAAAGGGTTCCCAGCCAGTGTCGGACCCGGAGCCTGCGAGTGGAAGTGGCTCGTTGGTTCCTACTGAAAAGGAACAGGTTGAAAAGACGCAGGATATGGCGTAGTAAACTTCAGATATCAATTCACTATTTATGTTTCCGAGATACATACAAGACACGGAGGATCGATGATATCAATATGGATTGCATTTGTGCCTTTTTGGGGGAATATGAGGGGGGGTTGTTCAATGTTAGATCGTGTAGTTTACATCGGCTCCAATGTTGAAAGATAAACAAACTACCTTTTTATCGTCCACTTTACCAAAAGCAATATGAAGGCCATCCACGGGGAGAACAGAAATTCAATTGACTTGACATTTAAGTTCTATCTCGATCTTTCCTTTATCTATAACCTAGCAAAAGATAAAACTAAAATCACCTAAATACCTAAATAATCAAAAAAGCAAAATAAAAATTGCCAGTTGAAATTACTCCTGGTAACAATGGAATAATACCAATCCACCTCTTTTTTATTTCTCTTTCTTCTTCCCCAGCAATGCACGAATCTCACTCACGACACCCAACAAAGTCTTTTCCAGGTCATAGAACTCTTGTAGCGTGTTCCCAAAAACCCCACCAGCCTGTTGTTGCTGTTGCTGTCCGCCGCGACCACGAACCAGTGGATCCAAAAGCGAACTCACAGTCTGTAAAATCTGCTCGACCAACTCAAGGAGGATAGCAACGCGCATATGCGGATACAGATCCACAGAGGTGGAGCCTAGGGTTAGGGTTGGTAAATGGTGCTTTATGGGGTGCAATAATCTTCGGTCCAGCAGAGTGTTGCTATTTTTCTCCGATTTGTGCATCAAGTACTTGATTCCCAACAACAACTTGGAAAACAGCTCGATAATCCGTATGTAACAGGAAAGAATTATAAGCACGGAGCCAGAATCAAGTCCATATGTGGTGTTCGCTGTTGCAGTATCGCCGGCTGGCAAATAATTCTCGACCGAAGCGTTAGTGTGAGAGTTGAAGCCATTGCCATTGTTATCATCGTCGTCGTCGTCATCACCATCATTATTCATACCATGCTTCTTCTTCTTATTATTATTGTCTAGCCCTTGGTTCAACTCCTGCAGAATATCGACAAGCCGCATGCTCAAGCGGATGACCTGGTCAAAAGCACCGCCGACGCCGCCGCCAGCCGCCAACGCCGAGAGCGAGTTTTCTTTAGCCTCCCTGATAAACTGGGGCGCAACTCGAGCCTGTTGGTAAAGCTCGCCGTTTATTTCAAAGATCTGGATCAGCCAATCCGGCTTATCCGTGGTTGGGCCCGGCGGGATTGTCGACAAAGTAGCAGCTGTTGAAGTAATCCCATTAGCTAGGACCGGAACTGGCATAGCTCTGCTCCTAAAGCGCGCATTGGTCCGAGAGTATTCAATTGGCTGCAGAAAAGAGCTGGTAATGTTAGTATCATAATTGGAGGAAGAAGAGTCCCAGTCTCCGTAACGCGGTCTTTTGTTGCTTGACATGGCGTCGCGGGCTTGTCTAAAGGGATCACCCTCCTCTTCCTCGGGAGTCCAGGTGCCGAATTGAGATGGAATCAAATTTTGATGATGAGAAGGATGCGGATTATGGCCAAGCATGTCCTGAATGGGAGAACCAGCACTTTGGATACGGTGCTGACGCTGTGCGGCGTGGTTGGAACTAACAGTGGTAGCCATGCTATCTCTGCTGCTGGAATAGACGTGGCCCAATTCCGGCAGCGACTCTAGAGAAGGAGTCGCAGTGAGGATATCGGTGAAGAGATGTGAATCGGGAAAATCCTCTTCCACAGGAGCAAAATCTGTGGAGTGATTCAAGTTGTCTTTAGAGTTTTTTGTTAATATTTATTCAGCAGCCGGTCTCAGCAGACATTGATATATGTAGCGCCTAACTTTAATATGGAAAAAAAAAAAAAAAAAAATA